>VYZW01034673.1:3580-15468 GCA_013401315.1 Balaeniceps rex | reverse complement strand
AAGTCTTTCAGTCTCGTAACTTGCAGTTTGAACTATGTCTCCAAAGAGACTGCAACATCAGCTAGAACAGCAACAGTTCAACATCCCTACATTCTTCCTAAAATGAAACCCAGAGATAAATAGTGAAAATGATAGCTGCTTAAAGATCTTCTGAAATTCTTAAGAAAAAAAAAGAATCAATTAAAGGCAAACAGCCATAAATCCTCTGGTGCCAGTATTGCATACTAGCACAGTTTGTAAAGGCCAGAAAGACCTAATATTTCAGGGTTACTACATAAGGGCCTGAAGAACATTTTGTCTTAAAATTCTTTTGAATACAAATATAAAGTACTTTGATTCTGATTTTTTCAGTNGTTTTTTATGTTCTGTGTCAACTTCCCAACTAAAAGTCTTTTTGAAATACTTTACACTGAAAATCAAAAGAAACAAATTCCAGAACCACTCATATTTCTTTCTGTTCAAGAAGCTTTACCTTTTCTGTTTTATTAGTTTCCTGCCTAACAAAACCCAAATATATCCCTTCATAAAAAAATCCAACCAAACCAAACAAAAAACAAACAAAACAAAAACCTGCAAATTCAAAATAAACATAACTAAACCCCAGCAACCAAAGCCAAAAGGTACATTGACTTGACTTCTTCACCGGGTCTAGCGCTCATGGTATAGTTTGCTCAGACCACTTGCCAGCACTGTAGTTACACTGCTCTAGAAAATGTTTATTTTTGGAGTGCATGCTTTCTGTCAGGTCAGCAAGTTAACCTGACTATGCAGCTGTTTGGTTATCAGATTTAATGTGATGGAGGCATGGGAAACCCTAGCCGGAGGGAAAAGGTAAAAGAAAGAAAATAGATCAATCCATTTTTGTAACTAAAAAACCCCACACAAATCAGACGGTATGAATCACAAGGTGTAATTACACAGAGGGACATGCATACATGTTGTGGAGAAAACATCATCGTCACTCAAAGCCCACAAGCCCATGCAAAGCTGACATAGAGTGGTGAGGAACAAGCACAATGGAAGGAAGACCCCCAGAATAATGGTCAGCCCCGATTTCTTGCCAAGGAGGTATTAGATCCGTCTGTAGAACAGCTTTGTAAGAAAACTGTCAGATATTCAGTGTAGACTGGAAAAACAACTGCGCTGAGGGACTGATGACCTATGAGTACAGTAGGGTAGTTTTCATCCCTGGATGTTATGATTATTGGCTGAGTGGCATTTTCTGTGTGTTTGTCTATTACAAGATAATTCCAGGACGCTGGATTATTTGATGAATTCCAACATTTCAGGGAATGTTCTAGGCAATGGGCAATATCATATTGATTTTGATGAAAACAAGATAATAAAAGAGGAGAGGTACATATATGCACAGGGTTTGTGACCTCTTGCAGTTAGCAGATGCAGCTACTTCAGCCATGCAGGTCTGTGGGTAATGACCTATAGATCAGAGAGCCAGCCCATGGCTGCCACCTTCTTTGCCAGCGTTGACGTTCCCTCGCTTTCCTCCATATCCTCACAGTATTTGCTCCCAGTACAGTTTAGAAATGCTGACACTCAGAACAAATTGCCTCAGGAAGAGGAAGAAAGACTGAGCTAAAGAAAGAATGGAAGAGTGAAAGGAAGGAAGAGCTATATGGACAAAAGAGGGATGAAGAGACACACAAAGCTTCATGTGTGGAAAAGCAGCTGACCTCGGCATAAGAAAAAGAGGACAACACTGGTATATTGCAAGAAACAGAGGCAACTCTCACTTTGGTGAAGAAAGGGAGCATGGAGGGAATGAAGGAATAGATAAGCGTGCAGACCATGTGAATGCAGGGAGCCCTTACGGTATAGAACAGAAGAACATGGCGGGGCTCTTGACCGATACAAGGAGCATATCCCCCAAATGCTGTATGAGTTCTCCCTGGTTTATGTTTTTCAGTACCATTACTTCAAGACCAAGTACGTTGAGCATGAGCACAGACTGCAGCAGACCCTTCCCCATTTAAACATACGTGATGCTTGTCACTTCTTCACATCCATCTTTCAGTCACATTAGCTCCGTTAATGAAAAAATAAATGTTGCAAAAGGGAAGTATTAACATAGCCAATGCCAAGGACATTAATTTTAAAAACGCTACTTACTTTCTATCAGAGCAGTCATATATCTTGATCTCGAGCAGTTCTTAGCCTTGTCCAGATTCTGATTCCATGCTATAGAGACAAACTCTGTCCTGACTCTCCTTCCTGCCCATGATTCATTCACTCAACATCTTTAGTATTGTACCCACTTGATGGGCTTCATGTATTTGGTAAAAGACAGTAACTCTTATTTAAGCACAAATGAGTTTTTTTAGTGCAAATCCTGGATAGTGACTTACTGTGAAGTATAGACACAATACAGCTCAAACTATCTGCTTGAAGAGGGAAGTCACCTGGCTCCCAAACACAACAATTGGCCTCATGCTTTGCGAGAAGTTTGCAGCTCCATGAAGAGAGTGCGTGGGTCTCCAGTCTCGACGGATAAGCACGAGATCCAGCGAGCTGCCTACAAGTATCACTCAGTGTCTCGCTATGAAGATCCATGTTAGGTCCTAACAGCACAGGTGCAGGACCCCAGTGAAGAGACTCATGCAGGTAACCCACCTTCCTAATCTGTTCCCCTAACACAAACCAACCACAGAAGTCAACTCTGCATTTTCCCTGAATCAACAGAATAAAACTACAGAGCACAAAACTACTGCTGACGCACAAGGAAAAGGTCAGCCCATGGCTACTCTTCAGTTTTTTTGATTTGCCAAGAAAACTATGCAGCCAGGGCGGGAGAGCCCGTGCAGCCTCTGGGATGCAAGGATGGTGCTCTCAAGACACAGAGGTCCTGGGAATTACCTCCACAGCAGTCGCTGTTAGAATTAAACCCAATATTTTCAGGAACGGGAGAGGAAGCAGAAGCAATTACCCTGGTAGGAAATGTGCCAATAGATAACTTGGGAATAACCTGCATATGTGAATACAAGGTGAGTTTATTTCCACCACCTCCTCATCCATCTGAGCCATGACTTCAGTTGCTCGCTGGCAGATGCCAGGTGATCTCGGTGTTCTCATACCACATTACTGCCCGCCTCCCCAGTGGGACTCCTTGGCAGATGTCACATGCTAAGTCAGCATTACTGAAGCCCCAGCTGATATTCTCTTCAAAACTCCTCTGTTCCCTCTTTCTCGGTCACTATGGCAACGCCATCATCCTGCAAACAGCACCAGCCGACTCGGGGCTCGCTCTGCACTCATTTGTCTAAGCTGTTTTAAGAATTGCCTCTTTTCCCTGTGCAATGTTTCTAAAAACTGAGTTTTATTCCCTGCTGATATCCCCACATCTTTGACACAGTTCCACTGCCCCGTGTTGCAAACCCACGGCCGCCCCAATTGCGGTCCCACTGTGGACTAGGTAAAAGAGCCAAAATCAAAACCAAACACAGAGCACATTGTGTGAGTATCTCTATGTAGACTGGAGGCAGACTGAGGACCTTCTCTTGAAAATCCTGGTTCTTGTGAGCAGCTTTCCCTTTTAAAAGCTATCCTTTCTAACTAAAGGCATTGAAGATCAGCTGTAGATAGCCAAAATAAAAACAGTGAGGGAAGGACAAATAGCAGGGCTTTCCTTTGATCTAGATTTTTTCCAGGATACATCTTCCTGACTTGCTATTTTGTTTAATTGGGCTGTGACTTCATGTTATTATTCCTCACATTACACCCATTCTGTATTTACGCTAATCCTGGCCTGGGACAAACAACAAGATTTCATTTAACTTGATTCTGTTCTTACTGACTTTTTACTGTATTCTTGCAATATTATTTCAGTACTGGCAACTTTAGATCAGATATTCTCACAGCCTTTCTGATTTTTTTTTTCTATTTGAAGATTATTTTTAGTAAGGAGGGGAAACACTTGTGACGTATTTTTTAATTCTGCCAGAACGATGAAGAACAGGCCAGGGATTCACAGCTTCAAGATAAAATAATCAGCACATAAAATAAAAAGTTTGAAGGAAGAAAGACACTTTTTTGAGGGAGTCTTCCATAATTTTTGCAAAAATTAGCTTAATAGTACTGCTGTTTACGTGTATGGGGATAAAAACTACACATGCTACAATGGGAGATCTGTGACTTCTCTCACTACATGGGAGAAAACAACATTTTCTTTCAGAAGGAAAAAGTCATTTTCGTTGAGGCAGTATATAATTTTCCACACACAAATGTGTTCATCCAAACCCAACCTACATGTCTCTGTACCTTATGCTCAAATTTTCTCTCACCGCATTCAATACATTAAGTGCTGCCTCCCACCTCCTGAATTCAGCAAAAAAATAATTTTTTCCTTTAAAAAAACTACCCTTTGAAATAGAATGTATTCTTATTGTTATAGCCTACAAGTTAGAGGCTGAAAACAGCCATTAGTTAACAACCTACCCATTACCCTGTAAAGTGTTAACAACGCGTGAACCACTGCTGTAAGGAAATTGCCCAAACAAAAGCACAGGGCACACTCCCTGATCCACCCTCTTCTGGAGAACAAAAATGTACTGGGGGTTTACTACTCAAAAAGCCTTGCTCTTTTATCCTCCTGTGCTGGCTAGCCTTTGCTAGCTAGCAAATGAAAGGGTGGGCCGCAGCACAGCCAAGGGTTTAGCATCCCTGCACACACTCACGTGTCTATGTCGGCGCCTAGATCCTGGAAGCTCTGTACCTCTTCTGGAGCCACCCCACCACCCTACAGACAGTTTGATGCTTGAGATTACGCACTGCTGTACTTAGCACACTGAAGGCTGAGCACCCCTCACGTGCTTGAGCTATCAGCTCAAGTCAAAGTGTTTGCTAGTTACTGTATTAAAAGAGGGGAGGGGATGTACTGAAACTTGCATTTTTCTAGAAACATGAGGAACAGAGATGATCCAAAATTGCTCAGAATCATTTTAAAGCCCGTTAGTTCAAGCTATGATCCCAAAAGAATACAATTCAAATAATTCAAAGTAGTCACAGAGTTAGCAATACAGTGGTATTAAAGGAAGTGCAGTCTACCCAAAGCAAACGTGGTGAACCAAAATCACACAAAGGAAACCCAGAGTCTGAAGAAGAGGACGAGCAAGAAAATACAAGCTGGTTGTGCCTTTGACATTTGTCCATCATCCCTCTCTCCCACCTACTGATTGGTAATGGGAGGAAAAGGCAGCCAACATCCTTTTACACCCTATCCTTTGATTATTTGGTGTTCTTGATTTCTGCTTTTACTAAATTATCCATTTTTCTGCTATTGCTGCACTTCCTCCTATCTCTTCCCTTTGCCTAATCAGCTGATTCTCCTCATTTATCTTCCCTGTCAAGAATCTTGGCTCTTCCCATTTCTCTTCCCTTTCCAGCTCGTCAGCCTTCGCCTTCTTACTGGTCTTCCTCCTGCACCACTTTTATGCTTTCTTCCTTCCTTTCCTTGTTTCTCATCATTTTATCACTTCTTTTTTTATATAGGATACTCATCTTTCCATCTGTGCTCCCTTTTTGCCTTTCAGGTGGTTGGATCTGAAGAGGAGTGACTCTGTTTTGAGACATTTAAGTAGGAAAATCAATGACTCTTCATAGTGTTTTCCTCAGCAGATGGACACACACTACACAGAGGAGATCTACTATAATGTGTTTTAAGATATTTGCCTGGATCCCATATCATCATTCAAAAAAATATTTTAAAAGTATTTAAAAAGGATTTCATATGAAACATTTCATATAAATCTTTATGGGAATTGCAGTAAGTTCCATTTTTTTCCTTGAAAAGTAGGCATGAAATAAAAGTTATTACTGACGTCTGTCATATTTTAAATTCCTTTATAAAATTTAGTAGTGGCAGCAACAGATGTAGCATAAAACACTGTCAAACAATCTCCTTAATAGAGCATCCTTTAAGGAAAGCAGCTTCATTATTGACAATCATTTAGTAACACAGGAGGCAGCTTCCCAGAAGATATTTGCTGCTGTTATATTAGAGGTAATTAAACTATAAGGTGATTTATTTCTTTGCAGCTGGGTAATTGAACTTTCTAAAGCCATTAATGTTACCTTATGAAAGTATCAGCAGACATGGAACACAACTATCCCCAGCAAAACTGTGTTTACAACACAGAGCCACAAAAATTCTACAAAATACCATTTATTAGCAAAACATTAATATATTAAGCCACAAAGGACAGTGCACTGAGAGTAGAAATGCTGTCACCAAACGTATGTCTCTCCTTCACCCTTCCCCCAGCTCTCATCTTCCTATGATTGACAGCGATTTTCTGAGAGTAAGCATCATCTCCAGGCAAGAAAATCTGTGTACATAAAAAATACTTTTACTTTAGTCCTACTGCAGCACTATTGATTACCAAAGGAAGGTGTAGGCAACAAAAATATATATTTAAAAAAAAAACAAACGTGTATTTAAGAGTGGAAAAAAATCCTTATGTATAGAAATTCAAAGAAGTATCAATGTCTCACATATTTTCCCCACCACATTAACTAATCCAGCAAAAAAGATCCTTGATATGTCATCTTCTGATTGATGAGCACAGAGAGCTGAGACCCAAGCACAGAATTTTATTGCTGAAGACATTTTCATCTGCAGCCAAATCACCAGGGAAACACTTTGTCAAACAACTTCATTCTGCAGGGAGCCTTTGTTACAATATTGGCAACTTCGGAATTTGTTCTGTTTTTTCCGATAGCATCTACCTGTCCATGTTGAGAAAAATTTACAGTAGCACTGCAATTCATGCAGATGTCCAGCTTAAGACCTGGGAACAAGTGGTTCACATTTCATTGCAACAATATGTAAAAAATAGATGCTCACAAGCCCTATTTTTTTTAGTATCTATCTATTTATCTATATATAAATGATCTAATATATTTTTCGCAGAGTTTAACACCAAACCCCTGTACTCTCATAACAACTGATCTTACACCAAGCTTCTGCAGGGCTACAAATTGTTGCTTGCTTTCAAGACCTCAAGTACCTTTTTTTCCCTTTTTGGTTTTTTGGGGGTTTTTTGGGGTTTTTTTTGCAACTGGGGGGACTGAATCTAACAAAATACTGGTAACTTTTACACCATCAAGTTAGGCAAGACGTTAGGCTTCCAGTAGGACACTATGGGTTAATATATCCACACTCTTATCCTCTTGCTGCTCCAAAAATTGCTAAGGAATCTGAGTCCTGCTGATTGTCTTGAAAGTTCTAATTATTTTCTGTGTTGAATGAAGTTCCAAGGTTTCACAATTTTTTATTGTAGTGGCAGCAAAAGTGACCTACTATGACATTTTCTCAGCTGAGCAATAGTCATTCGGTGTTCTCAATGGCTCAGCTGTGGTGTCCACAATGGGCAAAACCTGATAAAACCAGAAGAGGGTAGCCCCAATCAGGATTTATGTATAAAACTGTACGTACAATTCCTTTGTCCATTGATGAGTGTAAGAAAACAAATGAATAGCCAAACAAGATGGTTAAGACTACCTGGCATGTGATGAAGTGGGGGAAGCAAAGAGCACTACTACTTCTCTGCAGATAAAGGCATACTTTCAACCCAGCGGAAGAACAGCAATAAACTCCCAGCTTCAATTCAAGCTAATGGTAAAACTCCAGTCCCTTGCATTCAACTGGGTTAGAGTTTCTCCTTGGGATTTTAGCGTTAAATCCTCTAAGCCTCATTGAAGATTCTGCATCTGAAAATGGGGTGTTAAGCTGAATAATTATAATTTTTCCCAGAGAAGTTTCCCTTGGTACTGCGGTGCCATTTTACTCAGGCAATCTGCCAATGGCATTGTTCCACTGGCTAATTTAAAGGACGGAGGATCAAGTGTTTAATAATAGCTGCCAGTCAGCCTGCAAATAAAAAGGCTTTCATCCAGCACTGAGCATCCATTTCCACCATTCCTGTCGCCACAGGATCCACTCAAACCCCCACTGCTGCCCATCTTCCTGATGCTGGCCTTCGGAAACACACACAGAATTATGCTTTAAAAAACCCCATGCCGTGCCACACGTACACTAAGCAAAAATAACATGCTGAAATATGCTCTAAGCAGGTTACCACCAACTTCATTACCTTTTTTTAAGCTACGAACACATTTTAATAGTTAGCTCTTATGAAACATATTTCTCTGTGTCACCTACTCTTATCTGAAACCCTCAGATCAAGTCCCACCTCAGACAAATCACCCCCTTTGTTTCTAGATTAATTCTGGCAGGGATGAAGGCTGAATGATTTGGTGTGAGATTTTAAAATTGCTACTCTTCATACCTGCTGTTTCATTTGCTCTTTTTTCATAAAAGCTGAATTAAAAAAACCCCAACGCATTCTTTCCTACACCATGAACAGCTTAGTAAACACAAGGGGGTGGGTCTTTTACTGGCTAAATTACTTTGTGAGTAGAGCCATGTGCCTAACACTCTCAACTGAGACCATCTACACATCTTTCTAAATGACAGCTGTGCTCTTCTTACAAGGGACAAGTCCCCAGCACTAAGCTGCTTTTGCAATGGCTGGCGAGGGGAGCGCCCAGCACCTGTTCACTTGTCCTCGGTGTGAAAGGTAGAAATGATTCCTCTGGGCCGGGTATCCTCGGTCTGACACTGCTGATCTTTTCCTAGCAGATCACGTTTAAACATTTTCTTTTTCCTGGCTCTTCACTTTGTGATCTTTGGCTTGTTGACCTCTGGCTGGTTACTACAGCTTGAAAGTTCAAATGGCATGCAAATAAATATAATCCCGACAGCAATGTAGTAGTTCTTATACTCCAGAAAACAGAGAGCATGAGGACAGCTTGACTGGACACTTTGCCTCACAGCTGGAAGAGGAAGCACTTTTCCCTTTCAACCAGAGGGTATGAATACAGCTTTTTACAGGCGCTGCTGTGTTAACGTGACAGGTTTACAACGCCTTGCCTTGTGCAGCAGTAGTGATCTTTCAACGTCCCTGTCAGATCAATGCACAACTTGCCTCAAGACCCGCTTACTGGAACACTGGTCAGGAGGGAGCATAACTTTGCAAAACAGCGTCCAAACCAGACGCCTCTACCAGGAACTGCTGCAGTGAGAGACATGGGGCTGTTTGCAAAGTTCTCTGATTCAGCATGCTGGAAGGATGCATCCCTGACCCTTCACAGACCACACTGCAGCACAGCTTTTCCTTGTGTCACCTGCAATCGTTGAGGATTTTGACCGAATGATCTAGATTTGTTGCAAGTCCTTTCCCGCCACTAGGCTGTAATTTTTGGCAAACGTCTCACCCCATCTGGTCTTTGCCCCTGGCAAACAGGGGACAGTGGGAGGCAGTTAAGGTATCGTCCTGAACATACTTTGACAAACTGCAAATGTAAAGAAATCATGCGACATCTCATTACCATAAAAACATGCTGTTTTTCACTTTCTCCTAAACATAAGTGTAGCTACACGTAGCTTGATCACGAAGACCTGTTAAAAAACAGAAACAAAACAAAACACCCAAGAAACGACAGCTCAGCTATTACTGTTGGGTAATGAGTCATTTCTTTCAGAGCCCATACAGCAACTTCTTCATTTGAGACAAAAAGGTGTTTGAGTAGAGGGGGCAGATGAGAAGGGTTTTGATTTTTCTTTTTCATTTTTTTTTAAACACTTCACTGTTATAATCTAACCTGGTGAAACTAAATTTCGATAACAATATATATGGTCTTTTTCTTTTATATTTAAGCCATTAAGTTTTAATCTTCTTGCTCTACTTAAGAGTAATAGCTGTGAACAACATTGCTGTTAGTCCAAAGGGAGTTCAGAAGGTAATTATTCATAGTTACCTTAATCACAGATGCAAACCATATAAGAAATAATTTCTTATTTTGAAAGTATTATTTTTTGGACAGTGGAAAGTCTATTGCACAATTTGGAAGTTGTTTCTCTGGGATCTTCATTTTCGCAGCTCAGAATTACTAACGTGAAAACACCTTCTTTTCAAATGTCAAACATCAGGCACTAGCACCGCATGTGTCTGAGTGCCGAACGCGGCTTCACCGAAGTGATGCTGCCTCTTTCAAACCTGCCTTCTCTAAGAGGAAAGATATTAATACCTGACCAAACCATGATAACATTGCTCCACCTCAGGAAGCTGAACCCCAGAATCTCAAAGAGATGTCAGAAGACGGCGAACTATGGATTTATTACCTAACAACAAGCTTTAGGGCACAAATGCTAGTTTCACCTAAAATCCATCAGTTTTAGTTGTAAAACAAGGCAGCTTTACAGTAACTACAGGAATGCATGTCACCATTCAGTGCATACAATCTCTTAATAATAATTTATCCTACTGATCTGCTTTAAAAGAAAGCAAAAACCAGAGTGCTGGATGGCAAGAGCAGCCAACATCAGGAGGAAATGAACAAAGCCAGTGTGGTCTCCTCGCTGGGGGCAGTTACACAGCTAAGGTCATAATGGAACAACTGCAATTGCTGCGTTTTCAATCCTGCTTCAAAACTATTATTTAATCCCTAATATATTGCTGTCTCCATCTGAACACCAGAAATAGTATGAAATTAGGACTCAGTACTTATTCATGAGATCAAATTTAAGCAATTCTTCTTTTCAGGATTACAGGCTTGATTCTCCTCTCACTAGCTCACGCACAGAAAAGGAGTAATTCTGCTGAGGTCAATGTCAGTGCAAGAGAGGGACGAGTCATTCCTTAACCGCAGGTCTGTACTGAAAGGGAAGAAGTGATTCCCAGCCAAGGTAGCACAGACAAGAGCAAGCAGTGAAGAAGCAGAGCTATGAGTTTCAGCTGCACAACACTGCTGAGCCTTATGTTGTTGTACCTTTACTGTTATTCTTACTCGTTAAAGCCAGCTCGAATACATTCTGGCATGCTGAGGATCAGACTTTTCTCTACAACAGCAATGTTTGAAGTGTGCTCTGTTTACATGCCATGGGGCTCATCCTTGTTAGGTGTAAGCTGGAACAGCACCATGGAGCTTTGACCTCTTACATCAGTGGACAATCTCTCTATATAACTTCAAGAAGTTAAGAGACAGTGAATTTACAGTATATACATTTTTCAGTTTTACCCTTTTCTTACATTCCAGGGTAAAAGATCTAGCCTTTGACATCAACTGTCAAGACTAAACTCAAGAATTCAATGGGTGGACTGGCTATAGCAATAAACAAACAAGTCCACAGACGATTCGGAAATGTTACCCACAGAATCAAGTCACATTGGGAACACATATAGTGTGCAAAGACACCAGCAGATTAGATTAAAATCCACTGAAATGACTGCAAGGAACCTGAACATACATAAGTCTATGGGACCTGATGAGATGCATCCCAGAGTCCTGAGGGAGTTGGCTGATGAAGTTGCCAAGCCACTCTCTATGATATTTGAAAAGTCATGGCAGTCAGGTGAGGTCCCCCATGACTGGAAGAAGGGAAACATTGCGCCCATTTTTAAAAAGGGTAGAAAGGAGGACCCCGGGAATTACCGACCTGTCAGCCTCACCTCTGTGCCTGGCAAGATCATGGAACAGATCCTCCTAGAAGCAATGCTAAAGCACATGGAGGACAGGGAGGTGATTCGAGACAGCCAGCATGGCTTCACCAAGGGCAAGTCCTGCCTGACTAACCTGGTGGCTTTCTATGATGGAGTAACTGCATCAGTGGACAAGGGAAAAGCAATGGATGTCATCTATCTGGACTTCCAAAAAGCCTTCGACAAAGTCCCCCACAACATCCTTCTCTCTAAATTGGAGAGATATGGATTTGATGGGTGGACTGTTTGGTGGATAAGGAACTGGTTGGATGGCCGCAAACAGAGGGTAGTGGTCAACGGCTCAATGTCCAAATGGAGACTGGTAACAAGTGGTGT
>VYZW01034672.1:1649-13443 GCA_013401315.1 Balaeniceps rex | reverse complement strand
ACTGTTTTCGGGTCCTGATATGATGTTCCTCAGTTTTCCAAGGATTCATGTAATGAAAACTTTAAAAATAATTTTGCATTAAAATGAGAAATGCTTTGGGACTAATTCCTTTAGTGTCTGCAGGCTTCCATTAAGGGCTCTGGAGCTGAATTAGGTAATACCTCATGAACTGAATTACATCTGAGAAAGGTTGGCTTTTTAGCTGGTGGACAGCTCTGCATTTTTAAGATGTAATAAATACACATTCATAGTAATCACAAGAAAAATTAGTTTGCATGTGAAAATAATGGGAAAGAGTTTGCATAAATTTTGTTTCTTGAAAGTTCTGTTTTAAAAGTTTTTTTTTTCCTATTCTAGTAAAGTAAAAGAAGAAAAAGGAAGGCATAACATTGTATTGTGTAACAGACCAAGGACTTCACAGCTGAGGGTCTTTTTGGGTTTTGGTGGGTTTTTTTGGACAAAGCCAGGGATGTTGATGCTGTGCAATTTAATTTGGATGTGAAGCAGTTGGCTTCATTGCAGAAATAATTTGCTGCAGTAAGTATTTTAGGTAGTGTTTAAAGGTAACTATTATTTGAAAGCAATGTGTGGGGCATGTGGCATTGAAAATAAATATAGATAATTTTCCTAAAGATATTTAAGCAAATATTTATGTATCTGAGTAGCCTCTTGGTGATCCCTGAGGAACACCTGTAGTGATATAGAGCAGTATATAACTTTCCTTTTTCCTGAGGACTCTCTATTAGTGTTAAGATTCCCCTTCCATAATTTCTTTCAAAGCCTTTATTTTACAGCAGTCATGCCAGCAGCTAAGAAAAAGTAAGTGTAGCTCTCCCTGGAGACTATCAATGCCATTCCTGAATTAACTGGAGGAATCATTAGGAGCAACATAAGAAATCCCTTTTCTTATTTCAGGGTCTGAGCTCAATAACTGTTACGCACCCAGCCCCTGGTGAATAGAAGCAAAGCTGAGGGTTTGTGTTTCAACTTCATGTGCTGTGTGTTGCTGTTAGATTGCCTCAATGAGGGGGAATGTAGTGAAATAAAAGACTGACTCACAGAGGATTGCTGGAGGCAAGGAGCCCAGTTGTAGGTAAAACCAGCAAAAGATATTTCTTAGCAGTTCAGAGTGCCCTAGTCATCTGCTGGTTTAAATCCAGAAACTGTATTATCTAATTTTCTTTTCCCTTGCTGAGAGAACTGCTTACATACAATAGGGTTATTGTTACCAAGTGAGAAAAGGTGAATTTTAGTACATGCAGAACTGGTGGTGGGCATCCAGACGTGAAGTACACAGAGGATAGCGGAACTGAACCAAACGATAGCTCTTCTATCACATTATTTTCTAAGGTCATCAAGGTACAAGCATTATTAAGAGCTGTGACATGTTATACAACCAACCTAAGAAATCAGGATATTACAGGGAATGGAAAAAAAACACATTATTTTTTAAATTAATTTGGGATAATTTGCAACATAATTGAAGCAACATGATCCTGTTATGTTAAAGTATGATGCAAGAGGCTCAGAATCTGGTATTACTCAACTCAAATAGCTTAATGAAAATCTACCATATTTTTACAGAGTAAGTTTTCTAAATACAATTACTGACATACTTGCTATTCCCTTTTCACTCTTTTTTTTTTTTTTTTAATTTTTTGGTTTGCAGGCAACCTGTTTTCTAATTATTATGCAGTCTAAAGCATTTAATGTAGACCACTGGCACGCTTCGCAATTCCTATTGTTGTCTTGTCATACAGACAAGAAAATACAATGTCCAGAGGCAAAATGTTTGTTTCTTCCTTCGTGCAAAATCATCTGAAAAAAGACTTAATGCCAACACAATATTTCAAATTTGTTAGTTTATTTCTGCTAATTAATGGGTCTTGATTGTTTTGTTGGATATCTGACATACTTGTTAGAGTATTTGATTAGCTGAGGGCAGGTGCTGATCTAAATATACAAGGATTTTTACTTTTTACTGAGTTTTCATAGAATAAACAGAAGTTACTTAAATCATTTAAAGCATATACCAGTATTTTACTTGGCACAAAAAGATACACAGACAGACTGTATTGAGATTTAAGCCATGGGTTTTTTAAGGGAATCTCAGTGTGGACTTCTTTCTTGTGCAAATTTTTAAACATTGTACATACTCTCAAAGCAATACACGGAGGGCATTTTTGTAAACTGAACTACAGCAAATGAGGAATGGTACACCAAGTAACAGTAAATGTGAAAGCTGTTATGCTTCCATTTGTATTAAGAAACCTTAGCTAAAATTTTGGTCCATTTTGTTGAGTAGGAGACAATTCCTGCCTCAAAGCTGTTACTGTCTAAATAGGGTATGCAGGAAGAAAATATAAACGTAGAAAGATGGTGTGGGCAGAGAGGTAATTTTCAATGTCCACAGTTATGTCTCAAGTCCATGGCATTGCCAGGGGACAAGCTTTCTGATTCTCTGTATTTCGGCAGACAGTGCTGTCTCCCACTAGCCAGTAATGGTATCGCAAGGTGTAGAGAACTAGTATTATCGGGAAATATAAATGTGGCTCCCTTTTGTCTTAAGGCTCAGTTTCCAAGGGCGGTTTCTTCGTGAAAAGAAAGCTCTGGTGTGACTTCAGGAAAGCAGGTTGTCAGCCTGGAAGAATACAAATGCTGACTCATCTGATAGTCCACTTTATATTTAGCTCTGAGAACCTCCGTAGCACAGGAGGATCTAGGCTGGTGTAGGACAAAGTAACCGACCTCAGGAGTCTCTTTTCTTGGTGACCTTCCTGCTGTAATAACCATGATACAGTCTGCAGGCACTCATGTGTTTCATTGTCCCCATGAGACGCTATCAAAAGAAATCTCTCAGGATCATTTGTTTGAGGATTCTCAGGGAGACCAGTAATCCAGTAATAGTTAATCCTTAACTTATTCTTTTCTCAGCCACTTAATTTATAAGTTGCTTGTCCTTATTATGCCCTGTGATATGTTCTGTTACAGAGCCTGAATTTCTGCTTTGTGAAGTTGTATGCTTTGCAGTTCTGCTTTTAGTTGCTAAAAATAATTTTGAGGGGCCCAGCCTTCTAGATACTTCGAATTGCTTCAGATCCAATAGGTCAAATTCATTCCAAATTTGATTAGTAAAGTCACTAGGCATTAAGTCCGTCTTAATATACTTAATGTAAAGCCTTATATAGAGTTTATGCAGTGTCTGGTGGAGGCAGGGAGATGAAAGAAAAAGCAATGACTACACTGAGATGAAAACTGGTGTGCATGTGTTATGCATATGCACAGGTTGGTATGTGTCTCTAAGAGTATATTAAAAGGATTTCTGTTAAGAAGAGGGGACCGCAATAATCAGTAGGGCATGTGTTTCATTAGTGAAGCTGTTGCTCTTTCTGGAATTAAGTAAGCGTAGGAGCATAAGGAAGCCACAGCACTCACACAGCTGTTTCTCCACGTACATTGACCCTTGTAATGTTCATATCCTTTGTTGTTCTTTTGGAAATACTGTTAACCTTTTCTGTAGTGACTGTCCCTTCACACTTGATGCACCGGTATTGTGAGTCGAATTTGAAAAAAGAATGCATCAGGAGTAATTTTGCATGGCATACCAGGTTCTGCTCTGCAGCAGGAATAGAGCTGCAGCTAGTTAGAATTCTTTTTTTATAATCTTCCCTATTGATCACACCTGTATTGAAATACTGTATGTGGAAGCTCAAATATTCTTTGCTAGGGCTTCTCAGAAGTAATTGAGTTATCACTTATTTCATTTGAGAATCAAAAAGTGATAATGAGACATACTTTAATTTCTAAGTCGGAGTCTTTTGTCATTCTGTACCTTACCAATCTAAGATTAGTCTGGATTCTTTTGGAAGTGCAGCTTGCTCACTAGGAATGTGTGAAATGAAATAATTTAAAAGAGGAAACATTTATTCTATGTATTCCTAAATCTCTATTACTTTCAATTGACTCTTAATGTGAAAAAATTCTCATTAAGTTTGTTTTGAGAGGCATAAAGTGTTTTGGGTGTTAAATAAAAGCTGATAGAGTTTCATTTATGGGAATTAATGATGGGCCATGTAAGTAGGAAAGGTATTCTTGTATATAATGTATCACAGCAAAACTGTGGAAAGGTTTGTCCTTGGTACTGTTCTGGCCTTTTATTACAAAGAGCAGGAAGAACAGTCAATAACCACTTATTAATGTTTTTCTCTCTCCTTTATTGTAGCTTTAGGTACATTAGGCTCTCAGTAATTATCTCATTCATAATCCTCTATCACAAGTAATATTTTCTGCATCTTGCGAAGCATAATTGGAAAATATTTTCTTTGGATGTACACTATTTCTATTCCCTCTTTAATATAACTTTACCCAAGAGTATCTTGCCTAGGAAAAATGAGCAAGCATAATTTTATACAGGTAATCAAATCTCTCAAATGTTGGCACATTTTCCTTTATCTCCATGGGACCAAAAGCTAACCTTCAAATAGACCTAGGCATTAAAAGAGAGAATTTCAGCACACAATTAGAACTCAAATAAGCTTGTACAAGGCAACTCGAACAGAAGTGCTATTTTGAGTTATTAATACTGTATTTCTGCTACAGGTATTCCATTTGATTAATACAGAACTGATACGTGTGTGTATATGTAGATATGTCTAACATATTATTTAAATACTGGCCTATAGCAGGAGTTTACTGCCTTTCTGAGTAATTCTATATTTTTCCCCACTTAGGAGTCAAAACCACATCTTGATACAGGTTTTATCTTATTAGGCTGAGCAAAATAAATGTATAGGGGGAAAAATAAAAGAAAGAAATCAGCATGTCTTTAGAATCATCTTGGTTGCAATACACTGTAGAACAGTGAATTTATTCTAAACCTTCTGACATAAATTGTGCTGAAGTGGGAGACAACGAAAGCCATACAGAATCACTGATACAAAGCTAAGGACTGCTAAGCAGAGCAGACACTTTCAAGTCTAGTATATGGTAGACCTACAATGAAACCTTCCAGTCTCTATTTTTGTTGTTGAATTGAACATTCTCATTTCTATTTTCACTCATTTTGGTATGAAGGGCTCTCATCAATACAGAACCCAGAGAGAGATGATAGTGAGAGATGATATGACTCTACAGCTGTAAACAATTTACCAGTATTCTGGTAGTGTGTAACCCAGCAAGATAGCTGCCATTTTCACAATGCTTATTTTAAACAAGATACTAGATAGCTCAGTGAAGATTTTTTTTTCCTTTTCCTAGTTTAAAAGTTTGGCTTGACATTAGTTGCATATTTAAATGCAATAGTAGGCTTATGTTGGTAATTAAGAATTTTGTGGTGTGAATACGCTCATTCTCCAAGACCAAATTTTCGATTATTTTAAATTCCATTTTTGGTTGGCCAGATTATTCCATGGCTATCATATGTAAAGCCTGGTAATTGAAGTCTGAATTTCTTTTTTTTATGTTCTTGGGCCAAGATTTTTCTGTTTTGCATTTACCATGAAAATGTATAGAGTCATAGAATCATAGAATGCTTTGGGTTGGAAGGGACCTTTAGAGGTCATCTAGTCCAACCCCCCTGCAGTGAGCAGGGACATCATCAACTAGATCAGGTTGCTCAGAGCCCCATCCAACCTCACCTTGAATGTTTCCAGGGATGGGGCCTCCACTACCTCTCTGGGCAACCTGTTCCAGTGCTTCACCACCCTCAGTGTAAAAAATTTTTTCCTTATATCTAGCCTAAATCTCCCCTCCTTTAGTTAAAACCATTACCCCTTGTCCTGTCACCACAGGCCTTGCTGAAAAGACTGTCCCCATCTTTCCTATAGGCCCCCTTTAAGTACTGAAAGGCCGCAATAAGGTCTCCCCGCAGCCTTCTCTTCTCCAGGCTGAACAGCCCCAACTCTCTCAGCCTGTCCTCGTAGGAGAGGTGCTCCAGCCCTCGGATCATTTTTGTGGCCCTCTTCTGGACCCGCTCCAACAGCTCCATGTCCTTCTTGTGCTGAGGGCTCCAGAGCTGGACGCAGTACTCCAGGTGGGGTCTCACCAGAGCCGAGTAGAGGGGCAGAATCACCTCCCTCGACCTGCTGGCCACGCTTCTTTTGATGCAGCCCAGGATACGGTTGGCCTTCTGGGCTGCAAGCGCACACTGTTGGCTCATGTCCAGCTTTTCATCCACCAGTACCCCCAAGTCCTTCTCCGCAGGGCTGCTCTCAATCCCCTCATCTCCCAGCCTGTATTGATATCGGGGGTTGCCCCGACCCAGGTGCAGGACCTTGCACTTGGCCTTGTTGAACCTCATGAGGTTTGCACAGGCCCACCTCTCCAGCCTGTCCAGGTCCCTTTGGATGACATCCCGTCCCTCAGGCGTGTCAACTGCACCACTCAGCTTGGTGTCATCTGCAAACTTGCTGAGGGTGCACTCGATCTCGCTGTCTATGTCATTGATGAAAATATTAAACAGCACTGGTCCCAGTACGGACCCCTGAGGAACACCACTTGTTACCAGTCTCCATTTGGACATCGAGCCGTTGACCACTACCCTCTGTTTGCGACCATCCAACCAGTTCCTTATCCACCGAACAGTCCACCCATCAAATCCATATCTCTCCAATTTAGAGAGAAGGATGTTGTGGGGGACCGTGTCGAAGGCTTTTTGGAAGTCCAGATAGATGACATCCATTGCTTTTCCCTTGTCCACTGATGCAGTTACTCCATCATAGAAAGCCACCAGGTTAGTCAGGCAGGACTTGCCCTTGGTGAAGCCATGCTGGCTGTCTCGAATCACCTCCCTGTCCTCCATGTGCTTTAGCATTGCTTCTAGGAGGATCTGTTCCATGATCTTGCCAGGCACAGAGGTGAGGCTGACAGGTCGGTAATTCCCAGGGTCCTCCTTTCTACCTTTTTTAAAAATGGGTGCAATGTTTCCCTTCTTCCAATCATGGGGGACTTCACCTGACTGCCATGACTTTTCAAATATCATGGAGAGTGGCTTGGCAACTACATCAGCCAATTTCCTCAGGACTCTGGGATGCATCTCATCAGGTCCCATAGACTTATGTGTGTTCAGGTTCCTCAGGTGGTCATGAACCTGATCTTCCCTTACAGTGGGAGGGGCTTTACCCCCCTGGACCCCATCTTGTGGTCCATCAACTCGGGAGGGGTGAGGAGAGAGGTTGCCAGTGAAGACTGAGGCAAAAAAGCTGTTGAGTAAATATCCACTGAGTTCTTCCAATTACAACACTTGAATTCTAAGATAATTTGCTTAGTGAGTTGTTTGTTAATCATTGTCTTAATTTACTGTGAAAACATTGTTAAAAATGGGATGTTCAGTAATTGGCTCTTTAAATCTGGTGCAAGTATGATTAAAAAAAAAAAGAAAGAACAAAAGCCCTCAATACAAAAGTTACATGTTTAATCTGAGTTAAAACAGCAATAGAGGTGAGGTAACTTGGCTAATAGTTTTGATAATCTGTTGAGTTTATTTGCTGATAGAACAAACTCAGATCACCTGTCTCTGCTTGGAATTTCAGCCCAGGCAGAAAGTGCCTTTAATGCAGAGTCAGTATGGATCCTTTCCTGTGTTAGGCTCATAGCTCAGGCCAGTATTCCTCCTCCAGAAGAGACAGGGCCTTCATTCAAGGGGACCTGATAGTCTGAGGTGGGTCTGTTCTTAAAGTTCTTTCCTTTGCACAAAAAAATTAAACCTGAGTGGGCAAAATAAAGAACAGGGATAAGGAGAGACGGTATAACCTAGAGGAAGGGAATTAAGAGGGGTGAAAGTTGTTGTTCAGTGTTCTGGTCTTGGAGGAGAGGATTTTCAAACACCTGCCTAATTGTATGAGTAAAATGTGGGATGAGGAAATTGTCAGCATGTTTCCTGTGTTCTTTGAAAGTTAGCTGCGTGATTCTGTAAATCAGGCCTTCTGTGAGAAGGTGTGTCTATTTTTAAATCCAAGTGACGTGGAAGGCTAAAATATATGCAAACCAACGGCTGTCAGCTTTCGCGCAAACCTGGAGAAAGGCATTTAGTTGTTTCAGGGCTAGAGAGAGAGTTTAGATACAGTTGCCTAAAGCTGCTGGTAGATTTCTAAGTCTCTTTGTGAATCTAAGAAGCCATCTGCTGATGTCCTTGTTAATGCTAATCCTGAAATCGACCTGGTAGCTGATTGACCTGAGAGTTGCTTAGGAAATAAAACTTTGTAATCCTCTGATGACACTTCTTCTTTGTAGGTGAGATGACCTCTAACATTCCTTACTTTCCTCTCAATGTTCTTTGAACTATACTTCAGTCTATTTTGTATATAGCTGCTTTTAATATTGTTCAGTGTTTCAGTTGCTCTTGTGAAGCTTACGTATACTTTGGGCATGTCTGTAAATCAGGCCTTGCAGGTAAAGGGATGCATGTTTGTACATTTTGTTAAGTCTTAGGGCTGGATAATGTATTCAGTTTTAAAAATACAATTTAAAAATAATGAAAAATCAGCCTTAGAGTACAGACGCTCTAAAGGCCACAGCAGTGAAGTCAGAGGTGTGGCATGCTCACTTACACGTGTCAGAATATATGCCGTGCCATCTTTCTAAAGAGCTTCTCCATGAACTTGTACAAGCATATGGTATCATTTACTGATATAGAAATGGTACTATACATCTTTTCCAGTTGTATTGTGCTTCACTCCTACTGAAATGAACTTCCACAAACTTCACTCCAATATATTTGACATTTTTATTGTGTTTGGATCTTGTCCTGTAAAATGGTGTCCTTTGCACATTTTATTCATTATTCATGGGGTCACCTTCACAAGGTTCAAGAACTTAGCGGCAGTACATAAGAATGTGCAGCCTTTTTTCCTCATACTTATTTTTCTCCCTCTCTATATTCCTTTATGTTGATAAGGAAACTGAAGTTTGAGAGATGTAAAAAAAAAAACAAACCAAAACCCAAAACCTTTTACTATTTACTTTCAATTTATCCAAGTATAGCATATCTATGCTGACCCCAAGTTCAATATTATTATCATTAGGACTGATTAGGGAGTGGGAAACAAGGATTGTGGGAATAGCAAAAAGGAAGATTTCAAAGGAATTAATTTTTGTTTTTACTGAAATATATTTTCACAAAATTGTCAAGCTGTTCATTGTTATTTAAGATATTAGTCAACCTCACAAATTTATGAGACTTCTACTGTTGGGAACAGGAATTTCTGAAAACTAGTTTCTTTCTAAACTTAAGACAATAATATTTGAGATTAATAGAGGCTATGTGCTGCTTTATTTATTTTGCTTGAAAAGTCCATTGTTCTTGAAATGATATTTGAGTTCAGCGAAGCATTTGCATTACAACACACATTTTACTACAAAGTACTTTTACATAGCTGTGCAGGTCTGTAGCAGGGGACTTGCTGCTTCTCTCTCTTAGTATTCATCTTAATTCATTACATTGAGCTCATGTGGCATAAAAATGTGATGCACTTCACTGAAAAACTGTGAATATATACTCAGAAATACACAGTTGTATGTAGCCTGAGATGAGAGAGTCACTCTTAGTATCTATATTGGCTTTTCAAGCAGCAATAAAGGACACTCTGTAATAATAACTGAACACTTGTGACTGGCAAACACCCTCCTGCAGTTCAGAACTGGAATATGAATGGACACCATGGGAGGCTGGCCCATTTCTGATGAAAACAGTTTTTAACAGCGTGAATTTATGAATCTACTCAGTGCAAATGAGAGTTTATTATGTTGAGAGTCTAAAACTGATGCTTCATTTATTAAATTAATACAAAAATTGTATTCAGATACTGCTGGAGAGTTTTGTTAGACCTTCCTGAATGTCAGAGCTGAGGCTGAAACCATTGACTTAGGTTATAGGAGGTAATGGTGAAAACAGGACAAGCTGCCAAAAACTTCCCATTCTTTGCTTGATTGAAATGAATGTATATTTGGAACAGCACCTGTCACAGTTTCCCAATCTGTGCACTAGAGAAAATGATACTTGCCCATTTTGAAAATACTGGGGTTGTTTAATAAAAGCTTTTCATAATTATTTTGTCCTAGAAAAAAGCTTTTGCCCTTTTAAGACCGTTCCTCCACAACATGGGTCAGCTACATCTAATTGCTGCAAGATTGGAAGCAATGGCATCTACTGGGGTAGAATCTGAAGTAACTTCAAATTTACACTGATACGGTAGAAATCATAACATAAAATTCAGGCAAATTTGATACCTAGTCACACATAACTCTAAGGCCTATTGCCAGATTTTGATATCTAGTCTGCCAGCTGTACTGTGCACTGCCCAGCTCATTCAAACCATATGCCTTGAGCAAACAATCAGCAAAGTGTGTTAAAAGCTCTGAAAAGTACCACATTAGCTGTAAGTCAACCAGCTGCATGCACTGCCCTATTAATTTGGATAAAAGCTTACCCCTTCAAAACTGTTTTTTTTGACTTCTTTGTTCTAAAAATATGGCTTAAATATAATCTGTGCATCTGCAGTTAGGTTTATAGCAACAATTTCATACTATTTGCAAAATACTATTGAAAGTCTGTTTAGGCTTTAAAAGTTTCCCTAGAGACAGAAGAGTCCATTACAATCTTTTCTGTAGCTCAAAAGGAAACAGTCATTCATGGAGCACCCTAAAGCCTTTGTAGCACATATTCTTCATACTCTTGAAAGAGTCTTGGTCAGAGTAGAGCGTTCATTCTTGTGCCATAAGCAAAATGAAAAATATATACATTGTTTTTCCTCCTTTGGTTGAATTTGGCTGATGCTCACCCTGGTTGAGTCGCTGTCCTACAGCAATTTGCAAGAGCAAGTTGAGAATTTACTGGCAATAATAAACATGTAAACTGTATATATGTATGACTTCTTACTTCTGCTTTGTCTCTACACTTCTATATGTGTTTTTTTTTCATGTGTCCTGATTAAAATGGATTCTCTGGTATTTACATTTATGTAGCTATGGATTGTTATTATCTGCATATTAAAATAAAGGGTGAATATGAAAATAAGGAGCTAGGTTTGCCATTGTGGCTGGTAGAAAATCATACTTTCTCAGCTATAATCATATTTCAGAATCCAGAATAGTATTATTTTAGATTCAATGTTGTGAGATTTAAAAAGAATAAACAATACATATTAATACAAATTTTAGCAGTATATCTGAGCTAGAATGAAATACTATGCTCCATGCAGTCTTAGCTAAATAAAAAAGGGTAGCAAGTATATTGTGAATGAAACATTTTCATTGCTGCTTCTTACCTACATAGTCTTCTGCTTTCATCCTCTGGAATATATTATCAAGAGAAACCAATGTCACAAGTGATAACTCAGGACAGCAGAGCAGCCTACTGGGGTTAGTTGCCTGTTCTTCATAGTGTTTATGGTTAGGCCAAAGTGAGGCATAATTAGGCAAGTAAATTCGATCTACTTTTTGTCAGTCAAACTAATATTGTACCATTATTAATATCACTCTGCAATGTTAGAGAAAAACCTTTAAATACTAGGGTAGTAGAAAACCTGACAGACTTCTGTTGTTTTATTTATCTGTTGACTTGTGCAAGTTCTCACAGCAAATACAAACAAATTAGAAGAACACAGTTCCACTGAGCAGTGCTTAGAGCGTATGCAACAGATGTAACATACCATTGTTTATCCTTTGTTGCTGTTCATCTACAGACCTGTAATAATGTTATTGTATAGTTTATTGACTCAGCTTCCAGTTTCCTTTTACCTTCTATTCCAGGCCATTGCAGATGGAATATATCTTGAATTAGTGCAAGATATCTCACTGT
>VYZW01034671.1:42278-56789 GCA_013401315.1 Balaeniceps rex | reverse complement strand
TGAAGAATTTCTCATCCGTTTCATCTAAGGCTTGCTGACTTTGATTGAACTTGTATCCAGCTGCACAAGATCCTACGAAACAAAGTGTGTCATCAGTTTCCTACTGCTTGTTGGCATCATGATTAAATGCAACTCATTTTCCAGAAGCTAGATTTCAAATGAGTGTAGCAGGTCAAACATTCCTCTCAAGAAAGGACACANGCTGCATGATGGATAACTCTGTGCATGTAAGCACAAGAGAGACTACTGGGGAAAAATTGAGGTTACTTACTGCTGACTTTGTGCTGGTGTCCCCATGAATGGAAAGTCTAAGCCCTTGTCTCATTTTAACGCTTTTAGGAGAATTGTGATCACCCAGGGAGAATCCAAAATGAGAGAAGAGACTACTTAGAAGGTTGGAGAGCACATCTCATGGAGACAAATCCCTGTAGTTTTCCCATTTGATAAAGTTCAAAGTATTTCTTTTCTTGGCTTGTTTGTTGTTAGATTTATCTTTCTAAACATTCACAGGCAAAGTTATCGAAGTTAAAATGTGTTTTGAAGTGTTTTGAAAAAGTCAAGCTATGACCTATCATACTTCATTTTTCTGTTAGAATCAAGATTATATAATACAGACAAGTGATCACTACAACAGTGATCAGACCACCTGTTGGAAACAAGGTGTGCAACAAGCAGGAGTCAACGTCACCTTGGGAAAGTGTTATAAAAAGCTATTCTTTAACACTCTTTTTTGCTTAGAATACTGAATTTCACATTAACTTATTGAATGGTTAGGGTGCTAATCTCTCACACAATACTATATTATTACTCATTATAATGTTATTAACACCTTCATAGTTAAGCTAAAGTCTAATGCTGATATTTTATGCTTGTGCTTATGATTTAATTTTGTCCAGTCAAAATAAACACTGTTTTGTACCACACTTCAGGCCTGCAACTTTCCAGGATTTCTTGTCTTCTTTCCAGAAGAGTTAAGGTCTTTCCATTTAAGCTAGCATTTTTCCATTTTAAGCTGGTCCTTTTCTCTTTGTTAGGTTTATAGGAAACAAGTTGAAAACTGGGAAGGACATGAGACAGAGCTTAACCTTTAAAAAATTATGAACACTTTAGTAACCAGCAAACACTGTTTCTATTACATATTACTCTTCCTATTGAAGTAATGTGCTTATTTTTGTAGGGCACATTACAAGTGATGATGACAGAGATTCTTCGTTTTTCTCCTGCCCTTGTCTTCCTGCAGACCACAGGTAGGCACTCTCACTTTAAATGCAAATTGTTCTGTTCCAGGAGACACTGCTTTAGTCATCCAGAAAATTGTATTTACAGGTTCAAGTGCCTCTTCGAAGAGGATACCATAACATTTCAAACTGTTTTTACAGTTGGCCCTGTAATTCCTTCAGTCATAAAGAGTACTACAGATAGGCATCTTCCAGAAGAACATGATTAATGTCTCCCAGTCCTGTGTATATATTCAGTTCTTGGAACTTTTAATTTGTATTCTTCAGGATAAGTTTTATTTCTGCTTATGATCTAAACTAAAGAGATTGCATAGAAGAGGAATCAAGGACCAGGCTGTAGGCAAGAAACAGGAGAAGAAATGATAGTGAGAGCTGGCCACAGAACAAGATCAGAATGGCTTAGGTAACAACAAAACCTGTAAATTAGTCTAAGGGTTAACCCTGGGCTGCCCAGAAACATGGCAATAAATTAAGTACATCCACTTGTAGTATAGCTATTAATTCAGGTTTTTGTTAACAATTACACAGCAATTACACTGGCACTGAACTCAGACTGAGGTTCCCAGCTGCAGAGGCAATGAGACCTTCATAACCTTCCAACTCAGCAGCTGAATCTCGAGGACAGTTAGCCCTAAGAGGCCAGTCACTTATTAATATTTCTTAACATCTTGAAAACTAAGAGAATTTCATCCTTCAGACTGTTTTATTTCTATTATGTTTACAAGGTTATACAACTTCTGTAATTTTTTCAGACAGTTACATCACTCTGAATAATTCCTAGAATTCTATGACTAATATTTTCAGTAGAGTTATTTTAAAGTAAATTCTCTGTAATACTTTGGTTTCTCTGGATCGAGGATTTGGCCTTCTTTTGTTCTCAGCTCATATCTTGGGGTCTACATGGTTTTCTTACTTTAAATCACCTTTATAATGGGAATTAAGCCTTTAATGCTATAAATTTAATTAAGGAGTGCACTCCCAAAATAGTATCATTATTAATTAAAAACTTCTGTTCTTTTTCTTCTTACAGCGATCATTGCAGCAATTCTAAATTTTAGTCTCCATTTTTGCAAGAACTGCTATGGAGACAAAATCAGCTCTCTAAAAATCACTGAGAAGGAAGAGGTAAAAATTAACCTTTCTTCCCAGTTTCATCTTGCATGAATACACCAGACATGGGTCTGCACAGTTCTGAAAAATTTCCTTGCTTGCACAATTCCAGCTGACTTGAATGGTAAAATTTATCTATTGCTTTCTTCTCTCCAATAACTCTAATTTGCAAAAGAGTTGACCTTGCCTGTAGTTTGGTTACAGCCCATTGCATTTGTGACACAGGCTATGTTCAGGATTTGCATAGGCTAATTGCATTCCCAGATCTCCACCCTCCCAGGTATTCTCCCTCTGAAATTTGTCAGAACAAGCTTTTTCTCTAGTTTTGGATTTCTGTAATTTAGTAACTACTTCCAAATGTACCTGATTCAGAAATTTACATAATGTTTGCATAACGATTTACCCCCTGTATGTGAGAGTACTAGTATTCCACATCAGATGTTCTGACATGTGTATACTTCAGCCTGTCGTTACCTCAAAGGGAGTTTCTGTTAGTAGCTAGGGAGGTTTGAAGAACTGTTGGAACTAAGGGAATTATCAAATCCCAATTATTCCTTTGTCATCCAGTAACTTCCTCAGTATTGTTTTAATCATCCGTTTCATTTGTTCTACTATGCCTGATGGCTGAGTTCATAAGAAATGTATTTTTTTGTTGTTGAACTCTTAACATCTTTGAATATTCTCAGAACAGCTGTCAGATTCAATCTTAGCTGGGACTATCTAGAGAGAAAAAAGCCTTTTTCACCATGACTGCAGCTGTGGCTTGCTCAGCAGTCTGCTGCAAAAGAAATGTTTCTGCCTTACTTCAGAGTACTGAGGAAGGGAACCTACAATTACAAGTCAAAATTAATATCCTTTAGGGTTTTATACCAATGGACCCACAAAATAAATTGGAAAGCATGATGTCATTCTTCATATCTCTGACAACCTGAGGGGACTTTTTCTTTAAACTTGATGGTTTGCTTGGAGAACCATTAAGGCATACCTTTGCACATATACTTTTCAAGCTGGAAGCCCAAGACAGAAAGCTTTTGAAAAGTCTTTTCCTAGATACCCTCCAGTGAAGGCGTCATCAGCATAATACTGCATTTCCTTTCTAAACTGAGTTGATACTATCTATATAGGAATCTTACTTCCTTCAAACAGCAGTAACTCAAGCATTATTTGTATTTTACCTAAGGAGCATCTTTACCAGGTCTTTTTACTTTCCTTGGCTATCATCTTCAAACATATGAGGAGACGTTTTAGTTATTTTGCCTTTTTCGCAGTCTTTAAATTAGGTGCTTAATTTTCATGTGGTGCCTTCATGAGAGTTTCTAACAATACAGCCTCTTCTATGGATTTTAAATTTTTGTTTAACGTTTTCCCAAGCCCTCATTTTACCCGCTGATCAGTCATCTATTTTAAATAGAAAACAGTACCATGAGCTTTTTACACTTTCACCACCATGGAATGTTTCTTCAGTTTAGTAAGGTCACAAATATACTGCAACAAAGGAATAAATTTATTGAAGCGACTCATCAGAAGTGTGCTCACGAGCATCCTGTGTTGACAAGAACTGTGTGAGTGAACTGCATTTCCAAGCACAGTCTGAAAACAAAGTAAGCATTCAACTGCTATGAAAATATTCAAGTGCAGGTGATGGAAAGCAATTCTACGGTGAGCTGAGCGTGGGACAACTGAGTAATGCGTGTTTCAAGTGCTTCCAGATGTGTGGGTGAAATTGTGTAGCTGTCAAATCCAGTATGTCTTTTCTTGAATGCAATAACTGGAGCCATTATAAAACATTAGTTTGCAGGCACATCTGTGTGTGAGAGTAGTGATTTGAAGTACTGGTTCACTCTTCTCCATCTTTTATTTCATAACAAAAACTGCATGGCTGTGGGGGTGTTATGCTACACAGTCTGGTTTGGACCAGTCAGAAATGTAAAAAGTTTGATGATCATCAGTAAGTGTTCCTCCCACACTGAGAAAACTTAGTTTCCACACTGGTCAATAAGAATAAAGCCTTAATTTCAAGTCTAAACTGCCATGCCTGTCCTAGGCTGTACGTGCAGCTGCAGTAATTTAGAACATTTGTGTGCCTCTCCTTCCCTAGCTGTTTAATCTGCTTGTCCTGTAACCAGTGCAGATGTTCCACTGAGGCAGTGCCATTGGGAATTAATTCTCAATAGTATCTATTAACTATTATCTATGAAAGCATAGTAAAACAACTCTCATTCAAACACCAGTACATTATTTTTTACATTCAACCACCAGTACATTTAACTTTTACAGGATTGATGTTCTGGACACCTTTACAAGGTGACATACAAAAAAAACCCCTTCACTGTCAGCTGCACTTTTGCTGAATTACACTTGAGGCCTGTTTGTTTTGGTGACCCTGGTAGATTTTTCAATTTCTCTAGCTTGTTCTCCTTTACTTCTATGGCTAAGCCTCATGAATTTTGGCAATTTCATTTGTGTTTGTTTCATTTGAATGGAAATGGAAGAAATATTCAGAAATCCCCTGGGTAAACGAGTAAAATATGTACCCAACACCCAAGGAAGCAGAGATATAATTTTGCTAACATCTTCAGCCAGATGAATGGAGAAAAAAATCATTGCTTGTGTGTAGGGGTGAAAACTACTCAATTATGAGATCTAAAACTGTATTTAGATCAGGCATCTTAACCATGTCTGTAACACATGTAGGTGTGACTTGGTTCAATTTTCAGTAATCAACTGTAAAAAACCGTGAACTGCCTGCTTTTTCTATTGGTTAGACTGTGAAATTAGTGACTGAAAAACATTCTCAAACTATTTTTGTTACAAGTTGCAAAATCAGGTAGCATGACGCAGGCGAGGCTGCCGCAGCTCTGTGCCCCTGGATCCCACCAGCAGTGGGGCCAAGTGTGTGTTGCCAGCACCCAGGGTCCCGCCGCTGAGTGTGTATTACCAGCAGGCACATGTGCACACACTATGCAGCATATACACGTAGATGCACGGCCAGCCACACAGAGCAACATGGGCAGGCACGCTCACACAGACATGAACACACAAAAGGTCTCTTCCTGTTCCCCTCACTGGCTGATCAGGATGAAGGTCTGTTAGGGGAAAATAAATGCATGTATATACGTATATACAACATGGGTGTCTCCAGGAGCTGGACTTAAGACACACAGTCTACCCAGTAGCTGGCCCTGGTGTCCCAAATCACTGGCACCTGTACATACAAGCTTCCCCAGCT
Organism: Balaeniceps rex; assembly: GCA_013401315.1. Taxonomy (NCBI): domain Eukaryota; kingdom Metazoa; phylum Chordata; class Aves; order Pelecaniformes; family Balaenicipitidae; genus Balaeniceps; species Balaeniceps rex. The sequence goes on along the minus strand of VYZW01034671.1, from coordinate 51,212 downwards.
GCAGTCCTGCTCCAGCTGCTGGCACAACCCCCCTTACACACACACACAAAAGTGCACCCACACACATGCACGCCCCAGGTCTCTCTGGTGCCGGCCCCTGTCCCACAGCCCCGGCTGCATGGCAGGGCAGGCACCCAGCCCTCCCACACCCAAGCACATAGGACAGGGAGTCCTCACCCAGGAGAATCATCCAAAATGGAGTTTAATGAGGAGACAGGAGAGGTTGCGCTGTCTGGCACAGGCACGGCCAGGCACGTGGACTGACCTGCCCCTGCTCACACCCCACTGGCCCCTTTTATCACCTTTCCCTCTGTTTTCTCACACTTGTTCTTCCCCAAACCAACTTGATCTCTCCCTTTCTTGCCTTCATTCCTTACCCTAAACATCCCATAATGACCGAGGGTGCCCCCCTTCTTTATAAACACCACTGGTTGTACACAGCAGCACCGTGACACTGCATGCTTCCTGCTGGCATCCCACCACCTGCCCCAATGTGTTTCTCATTCATGTCTCCTCCTTTCATACTCCTCCTCTCTTTGGTGTTACCTATAAGCATCCTGCATGAACACTGAACACATGCTGGGTAACCCAAGTCAGCTACATTTCTTCTATGTCAGAGTTTTATAGTGTGTGGTTTTGGAGCTGCTGTAGCATCTCAGGAGCAGGGACATAAATTCAAAATGACTGTGAGAGAGAAAATCCAAAGCTGCCCTTACTTCTGCATGTTGGTGTGATGGATTGGTATTGTTCTCTAGGAGACCACTGGTGCTTAGGGAATATAAGTTTCTGCAGAAAATTGCAAAGCTTATTTTGTTGATGGCATCACTGTGCACAATTATTCACTAGAGCTCCCTTATTCTCTGCAGTAATGTTTGTGTTCGATTCAGATTATTTGAGCAACTGTTAGGATTAAAGATCTAGGAGAGTAGTAAACTTCCTTTCACATGTTGGTAGTACTTCTGCAGCAAGGGCACTCAATTTCTGATTCTTAAGGGGAAGAGAACCATAAATTTTATTATTCCGCTGCCTCTTCAATGTGGAAAAGGAAGTCAAGTACTTAATCAAGACACTCAGGAGTAGTTCTTCCTTTTCCCTTTTGTGAGGAGAGTTGTTAACAAATAAGTTAATACACCCAGAATTGCCAGGAGCCCTAGGCATATCATTGAAATTCCACGTCTATTGCTATGACCAATGGCTGATAGCTGTGTGCTACATATTTTTTCAATGTCTTTACAGTGGGCTTTTAAAGCCCGTGGCATAAAACAGCAGAGTAAGAACTCAGCAGCAAATGCTGACAAACTGTCAAATGAAGCAAGTTAATCAAACCATCAGTACCAACAATAACATGAAAACTGGGATAAGGTTTTAAGAAGTACCACTTGTACAGCTATCAGATCATTTTTCTTCAGAGACTCTGCACTTTACTTTGAATATCTAAAATCTGGATACCAGACATAAATGCAACTGGAGGTTTAACAATTCTGTTAAAGAGGAGTGAAGCTGATGAGTAGGACTCATCCTTTGAGTACTGTAATCAGAGAAATTATTCTATGATGAGGAAATGTCTTTAACATTAAAGGAATGAGCAAAAGGAAGGATGCTAAGACTACAGATGTGATGGGTCTTTGTCTATCAGCTAGGAAATGCTAGTGTCATCTGGCAAGAGCACCTAGATTGCCAATAGCACCTTAACAAGCTATATGAGTGGTGCAAGCATCATGTAAGGTTCACTTTATAGCAGAGATTGGTACTTGAAATGTGCTGAGTGTCTCAAAAATAGTAGCATATGCAGCAGAATACACTGCCTCTCACTGTTGAGTTTGCTCTATTACGAACATTTGGCTGCGGGGGAGAAGCACCACTATCTCAGTTTCACCATGCTGTATTGGAGACTGAAAATCAGATGACTCCCCTGCGGGTGAACTTTTGACATCTGTAAATTTTTGGAGCAAGAGGAGGGCATGTTTCAGTGAGGTAGCCTCGGGCAACATGCTGTGCTCTGCAGAGTGGCATAACTTTTTTTAACTTTCACATATGTTAAATAAATCACGTTAAACCAAACAAATTTTATCAACTGATTCATTTGGTGAAAATGCAATAGATTTGGGGGTAAGCTCAAAATGTATAGTACTCTTCCTAATACTTCAGCCAACTGTTTGTGGTTACTGTGAGCTTGCAAGAATTGGTGATACAGTTTGTGATTCAAAGTAATGCAGCCAATTAACACGCTTTGCTTTGCAAGGCCTGTGCTTTCCAAAGGCTTTGTGCTCTGCTACTGTACTTCAAGTACACGGCAAATATATTTCCTTTTATCTCAATGGTTCAAAGCCTTGGTTGTTGTAGTTGTTGGCATTGATATGACAATCAACAAAGTGACTAATGCTTCCACTGCAAGGTTTTCACAAATCACAAAGTGATAGCAACTGAATGGTATAGTATGGGAAGACACAATAGAGGAAGTTAGAGGAGAGCATAGGGAAACCTATGTTCAATTGTACAAAAAACTCCACCAAAACCACAACTCTGTTCCACTGCAAACATGGAAGTCCATCTCAGAAATGATGTGAAGGTAAAACTTACTTCATTACCTATCGTAAGAAAAGAAAACAAACTCAAATCTCAGTGAGCAATGTAACAAGAAAAGCAGGTCATGAATAGCTGAAGTACAGTCCAAGAGGAAACGGTCTAAACCTTGTAATCCAAAAGCAAACACATTTGGTCATGCAATACAATTGCTAAATAACTAAAAAAACCTCATTAAATATAAACAATGTGTATTAAAACATCCCTACCCACAATTCTCAAATTTCAAATGCACTTAAAGGAACCAGTAAATCAGGAAGAAAAAATGGTCTAGGAAAGATGATGTTGCAAGGATTTTGGCTTAGATCAAAACACACTCATGACTACCTCACTAGTTTCTATCTGTTTAGTGAAATTTGCTTTGTCTTTAATTTTGATTTTATTATCAAAGCTATTATACAGACTTCTTCTGAATAGAACTGAACAAATGATGAGTTATAGCTCTCCATTAGAAGCACTACATATTAGTTCTCACCAGGACAGGTTCCAAGCTCAAAATAACTATATCAGAAATAAGATGAAAGATGGCAAGTTGCAATGTCACCTTGGGAAATGATCCAAAAAAGGTATTCTTTAGCACTCTTTTATCTCACAATAACCAATTTATATACTCATAAATTCTAACTATACATGATACATATATATGACTGACAAGCTGGGGCACAGATCTACTGAAAAGGGCATGGGGGACCTAGCATACGGCAGGCTGAACATGAGCCAGCAGTGTGCTTTGGCAGAGAAGGCGGCCAACAGTATCCCAGCACTCCTCACTCAGCAAGTCTAGATACTGGCTACAGTTTTGCATGCCCCAATATAACAAAGACGCACAGGCAAACTGGAGCTCAGTGTGGGGCCCCCAAGGCTGAAGGGGCTGGAGCACTTGCCCTGTGAGGAGCACCTGGGTGAGCTGGACTAGGACAGCCTGGAGAAGGGGCAGCTTTGGGGCATCTAACGGAGCTCCAGCACCTACAAGGAGATAGAGCTGGGCTTCTGGGAGGGTCAGAGTCAACAGGCACAACACATTGCAGCAAGAGAGGTTCAGGCTGGGTGTAAGGAGAAACTTTTACCTGTGAGGCAGTAGAGCAGGTTGTCCCAAGAGCCTATTCCACCTCTGTCCTTGGAGGGTTTCAAGTCCTGAGCAGCCTGGTCTGATCCCAAGAGTTAGCCGTGCTTTGGGCAAGGTGCTAGGTAAGAGACCTCCTGAGGCCCCTCCCAGCCTCAGTTATCCCATGGTTCTGTGATTCTCTACAAGTGTACTGGTTTTGGCTGGGATAGAGTTTATTTTCTTCATAGTAGCTAATATGGGGCTGTGTTTTAGATTTGTGACCAAAATCAGTGTTGATAACGCAGGGATGGCTTAGCTATTGCTGAGCAGTGCTTACCCAGAGTCAGGGCCTTTTCTGCTTCTCACCCCACCCCACCAGCAAGTAGGCTGGGGGTGCACAAGGATTTGGGAGGGGACACAGTTGGGACAGCTGACCCCAACTGACCAAAGGGATATTCCATGCCATATGACGTCATGCTCAGCAATAAAAGCCAGGGGAAGAAGAAGGAAGGAGGGATGTTCAGAGTGATGGCATTTGTCTTCCTAAGTAACCGTTATGCGTGATGGAGCCCTGCTTCCCTAGAGATAGCTGAAAACCTGCCTGCCGGTGGGAAGTAGTGAATGAATTCCTTATTTTGCTTTGCTTGCATGTGCAGCTCTTGCTTCACCTATTAAATGGTCTTTATCTCAACCCATGGGTTTTCTGATTTTTACCCTTCTTATTCTCTGCCCCATCCTACCAGGGGAAGTAAGCAAGTGGCTGGGTGGGGCTAAGCTACTGAATGAATTCAGGGTATAAGCTGCTGTACAGTGAATTCAGGGTATTATATTCTATTGCTTACCCTAATTTCATTAATAAGTCTTCATGAGCTCTTCGTCATTAACTAACTGTTATGTAATATCTTCTGATTAAAATGATCTATGGTTACTTCACCTAAATAAGGTCTTTATAAAATTGTGTATATGAGAAATACTGGGTTATTTTGCCGACTAAGACAGTCTCTGGTCTCAATCACATTCAAGGCCTGCAACTTTCTAAGGTTTCTTATCCAATCCTGCAGTTAAAGGACTTTTCCCCCATAAAACTGAGTCCTCTCTTCAGTTTCTTTATAGTTTCTCTAGAGTTTTATCGTTTACTTTCTTATTGATGTCAGTCAGAAACACCACTATATAGAGGCAACATGAGCCAGGAGAAAGGCAAGAGATAAGCTGATCCTTTTCTAGAAGTACCTGTACAGAAAACAAAATTTGGACAATGAAGGATATTTATTTTAGTACTTAAAGATATAATATAATATATTAGGATTTACAGTCAGACAAAGTTTGACTAGATTTAATATTTATGGGCATTTTTTTTTATCAAAGTAATTAACCACTGAAACTAAATACAAAATATTGTGGTAGTTTTACTGGATATTTTTTCCTTCAAATGAAGGATGATTTTTTTTTTTAAGATAGGTCATAATTTAAGCAGTATTTAATTAGGGAAGTCTAACATTTTGTATTACACTGGAGGCCTTACAATCTGGGAAGCTATGTGTCTGGAACTAAATTTTGTTCTTTAATTGTAGTAACTCCTCATAGAAGTCTATATGTCCTTAACCATGTCCCTGGGGAGATACCAACATCTGTACATCTGTCTTTCAAACAGAAAATAAACTTCACTTTTACAGATGCTTGACATGGTCAGTGAAAAAGTGCCTTACTGGGTATGCTTCTTCAAATTCGTTCAGAGGTTTGACAAGACAGCTGCATTACTTGCAGTCAAGGGACAAATCCCTATTAAGTTAATGAAGTAGTTTAGTTTTTTCCCCTGTGTTATCCATATATTTTGGATTTCAATTATGTGCTGCTAAGGGGCATCAAACAGTCCATGTCTCCTTATGCTGAATGAAGAACTTCACTAAAGCAGCGGAGTTTCTCTGCCTGTCATTGCCATAAATAATACACTGCTTAAAGGAAGGTTACCTGGGCAGAGCAGTTTGAACTGGGGCAGTTCAGTCAAACTGGTTGGAGAGATGACATCCATTTCCTGAACCACAAATTACTATGTGCCTTGAGAGAAATCTGGTCCCCACACCCTTTTCCAGCTCTCCTCTGAGAGGAGCTGCCTGTCCACAGCTTGGCAGGCAGCATCCTTTTCTCATTTGCTGAGGTCAATGCATGGAGCCACCGCCACTCTAACAAGAAGATACCCCAACACCTTTCAGATGCTCTTCCCAGCATATCCTTTGCCTCTTGATCTGTTCTATCTGCTCCCACTGCCAGTGCCTCCTGAACCTGTCAAAGACATTAGACCTCTGGTTTAAACACTTTATGGAATATATTTTAATACCACATTCTCTAATCTAGTAGCTTTTGTTATTTTTTAAGTCAGGTTCGATAAAACCAGTCTCTTGGGTTTTTTTGTTTGTTTGGCTGGTTTGTTTTGTTTTTAAGTGGTAAATGAGGGAGAAATAGACCTAGTAGGCTGATGGGTGGGTGATTTGTTGTTAACAACTTAATTGTCTTCATTGTCTTTTATATCTTAGTCAGTTATTCCTCTCACTCCTCCCTGCTAATTGCCCTGTTTCTTTTTTCCTTCCCCCACTCCCTTCAAAGAAACAGCAAACAACACTAAAATATAAATGAGCTTTCAGTTTGCTTGGAGTTAGATTGCTCTTTATTTTAATTATATTCAACAAATCTGTTCAGAGAGAAAGCATATATTGTAATTAAAAGAAAAATAAACAGATTTTATTGTTACTATAAACTTGGTCTTACAACTTGTTCTAAAGTAGGGAAAGTTTTCAGACACAGTACCAGGCAACAGCCAGTGTATTTTAAATAGCAAACTGCTGCAAACACAGTAGGATGCCATAACCATAGAGATATGGTGAGAGGTTCTAAGGGGTGCAATTCAAGCCATAAAAGCGAAGTAAGTCGCACATCATATTACTGATCAACCAAAAATGCTGAAGAAAAAGAATACGTGCAGACATGAAAATGACTGGATATAAAATTAAAGATGCAGAATGAAAAAATAAACTTTCAACTGAAGAAACAGGAAAGCAAGCAAGCTCTGAATATAAGATAAATGTAATACTATTGTTATTGTTGAAGATCTGATGATAGGTAAGCACATGTTGTTAGTGCCAGCAATAGGAAGATGAGGCTGTTTGAATTCCATTCCTGCTCTGAGTAAGTGCCAGTGGCAAAGTAGATAAAATATCATGCTCGGTACTGCTAAAAATTAAAGAAGCAACAGGAAAAGGGTGATAAGTCAAAAAACTTAAATTAACAGATTTGCAGGTGCGTCTTGCTCATTTTAATGAGTCATTCCATGTTCTATAAACCAACTGTTAGATCCATTTATGATCAATGTTAAAAATTGTTAGTGGCATTTTAATTACATCTGTATGTTAAACAAAAAGCATTTTCCTGTGCAGAATGGACATTTTATTTTTAATGAAAAATGCTGTCCTTGTCTTGCAGAAAGTACTGTTATCCTTTCCCATTGTTTGCACCATTATTGCAGAGTAATTAAATACTGAGGTATGAAAAATGAACATGCTGCTTATGCATGGAAATTTCATTTAGCAAGGTGTTCTTGATGCTCTGAAACATTTTTATGAGAACTGCAAGGTTTTGTCTCTTTTTTTGTTTTGTTTTGGTTGGTTGGGTTTGTTTTGATTCAGTTTGGTTTTTAAAGTAATCAGGCAAAATGTTTTTTTTTTTTTCAGGTAAACCCCTACAGATCTTAGATACAATTTGCATACAGTGACACAGAAATTTTTAATCTGGGTCATTCAAACCGATAAATCAAATAGAATGCTGTTTGAAAGTGATTTGGGCTTCTAAATATGATAAAATGTACTAAACATTGAAACTTGACTTAAGACTATCCACTGACTACTGTCAGGTTCTCACAAGTATGGGAGGTGCGTGGCTGATTGTACCTGGTTTCTCCAAGGACATGATAAATAAATCTGGCTGGTTTATAATTTAACCAAAAATTAGAGTGGTAATTTCTCCTACACAGCTTGCATAAGAAAGACTCAAAATTGTGCTTTTTAACTCCTCATAGCAATTTATTGCAGTTTTATTCATGATTTTTCTTGTTCCTACTCCCTATGTGGCCTCACTCTTGATGTTCTCGCATTAAAACCCATCACGTGTTTCAGCTGCAGACCACTTTGTCCTGCCTTCTGAGTTTGTACAGTCCACTGTTTCGAATTTTCAGCTGTTCCAGATTATGGTATCTAATACCAATCTGTATTCTTTAAAATGAGAATTTTTATCATTACTTTTGAAACAATGTCATAGCTTATGTTCAACATAAGCTAGTTTATGTTAGGACTGCAGGTAGTTAAACTGTGTTCAGGTCAGCTCTTTGGACCATATCCATAAGGGAACTTGTTTACTGTGATATTCAGGTACCTGACTTGAAAACAATAATTCAGAAGATGGATTTAAATACGTATATTCCCTATTCCCCCAGAAGTGAGCCAAGTAGGCATCTGCATTGAATTTACACGAGTCAGTTTGAAGGCTAGGACATCCAAGTAGTTCAACAAGAGACACTAAAGGGTGTGGTGTGCAGTGTTTTTGCAACCTCTTGCAAGGGAATGTTGAACTTTTATTTGGACCCTTTCCTGGGCTTAAGTGTTTAGTTGTATATCTGAAAATGAGAGACTTTTTTCTTTTGTGACTGTGTTTTAAAGAGATGGCATTGCCAATGTCTTGCATAACTACAAAACTCAATTAAAACTGGTAATAACGCTAATTAAAATACTTGCCCGGGAAGTGATGAAGTTGTATTTATAAACCTTTGCAACCTAAAGGGATTTGATTTTCTATATCAACATTTATCTTCTATACCCCAGAAGCATGTTGCAACTTCGATTTGGATTTGGGACTGATTCATTCTGTTTTTCTCTTCTTCCTCACCCTCTCCAGTGAAACCACAGAGACTATGTGCAAAATAGGACCTAAGAAGACCAGAAGGGAGCCTAGTGGTATGATCACACATGCAAGCATAAGAAGTCTTGTGGTTTTAGTCCCTCATGCCTGGATTATTCCTTCATTTCCTCTATTCACCAATAAACATAAAAGTCATAAACTGCCTGGAGAAGACCACTTCAAAGTCCCAAGAGCTATGTTTCACAAAAATTTCACAACTGGCCTCTGCAGACCGAGGAGAGAAGCTAGGACACAAAGTATAGAATTACAAGAGTAATTTGTTATTCGTGCACATGAGGTGTCTCATTCAAATTGGGGCACACCAAATGTGGTTTTACACATGGTTCTTATACCTTTCAAGCGTT
>VYZW01034671.1:27254-41445 GCA_013401315.1 Balaeniceps rex | reverse complement strand
CTCTATTCACCAATAAACATAAAAGTCATAAACTGCCTGGAGAAGACCACTTCAAAGTCCCAAGAGCTATGTTTCACAAAAATTTCACAACTGGCCTCTGCAGACCGAGGAGAGAAGCTAGGACACAAAGTATAGAATTACAAGAGTAATTTGTTATTCGTGCACATGAGGTGTCTCATTCAAATTGGGGCACACCAAATGTGGTTTTACACATGGTTCTTATACCTTTCAAGCGTTCAGGTACAAGAAGACTTGACCAATCACTACTTAACATACGCATACTGCTGTTTTGAAAAGCAACTACAATTCTATGGCGTCATCATCTATCTGCTTCTTTCTGAATCTAGACAACCCTGAAGTTGGTCTTGCTACAGTTAGTTATTTATGATGCCAGATAACAGGAGGGTTTCACAGAGGTGTTGGAGAGGCTAGGATGCTGGCATTATCTCGGTAGTTCAGGGACATCCTTTAATCTTCATGGACAGTTTTAAGATTCTGAGAAACAAAGGTCCTTATCTTCAGGATAGGGGCTGTCCTTCTCCTTGCAATGAGCTGAGGTTTTTTAGTCATGCTTACTTAACCATGACTATTCAGTCTACAATGTAAATTATATATATCTTAAGAAAGTTAATACGATTTCATATTGTTAAGAAAGTTCATACAATTTCACACTATAGAGACTAATTGGTACAATAGTTAGGGAACGAAATTTTCCCAACATATGTTAAAGCTAGAGAGAAGTTAACAATTTAACACAGTTAAAATAATAACAAAAAATCTTTTGCTCTAGGAAGCTCACTCATTAGGGTATTTAATCAATGGTATGTCTTATTTCTAGCAGAAACTTGGACTTTCCCAATTTGGGACTTTCTGAATGTGGAAGCTGTGAAAGAACACTGACTTAGAAAGCTAAACTTGCTGCTGGGCCTTCAAACACCTTGGTGTCTTAGCCTTAAGGATTTCATCTTTCACACAAAGTATATAGTTAGTTCTTCAGGACAGGGTTATTCCCCAAAAAATCAATAGTTTTCTCAGGAAATAGTTAGGCCTTCACATAGACTAAAAAAAGATAATCTAAGGTAAACTACATTGATAAGACATGATTATTGTGAAGCTGAATGTTAAAGACATTCCTTTATCTGTACAAATGTTTTTACCTCCAGACAGCATCCTGACAATTGAGCTTAATAAGGTAGTTTAGGATCTGTCGTTCTAGAGTAAAAGAAAGAGTATTTTAATTAAAGACACATACAGTCCCCTCAACCTTACTACCATCTTATAAAGAATTCAGTCTATTGTTTTAATTGGGAAACATTTTTTAATATGCACCTCAATTTTCTGTTTGAAAAGCTGTATATCATTGTAACAGTCTGTGAAAAAAGTATTCATTACAGTGGAATGACATTATGTGAAATTGCCTTACAAGAAAAAAAATTTTTTTTAATAAGATTACTTTGGACAATTGCATTTGTTTAATAAAGTTACGTAGTTGCCTGACTCCAGAGATCCTGCAGCTTTTTTTTTTCTTTGTAGTAAGTAAAGACAAATTGAGTTTATGTAAACAATAATTCAAATTTAGGATAATTCATTAAGCACAAGTTTAGGAAAGAAAAAAACCACACACACACCCCCCTTTATCTAAATTGATCGGATGTAGTTACTAAGCCACTGAGGAATTTAAAAAAATAGAAGAGACTTTCTAGATTACCAGCTGCAGCCACCAGCTGATTGAATTCAATATTTCTGTTTTCAAAACTCGTGAGGTTTTATCCTAAAACTCTATAGGTTGTTTTGCCTTTCTCCCTCCTCACCACGTACATGACACCATAGGGAAGATGTTTGGAATTTTACAATCCTGTTGGTCAGACATCCTTTCAATTTCCAAATTAAGTGTATTCCTCACAAGATTACTTCATTTATTCCTGTATCAATAACACCTGTTTGATTAAATGACTGTTTATTTTTATTGTTGTTAAATATATTGTCAAATATGGCAATCATGTCCTTTTTCAGTTCATGTTTGGTAGGCTAAACAAACCAAGATCTTTCAAGATATATCTTTTCTTTACAGGGCAGAATTAGTTACATCTTTATAGCCATATCAGCTATTAATAAACCCAGGCTAGCATACTAAACAAATGCCCAGCTTCTGGGATAAAAAGTGTCATTTCTACAAGGTGCTGTTCTGTTCTTTTTGTAAAAAAATTCCTTGTTTTCTGCATCATTTCAAGTCTCCTTCAGTGCCACTTCAAATTTGCATGTATCTTTCTCAAATTAAGGTGAATGGAAACCTATAAAATAAAGATTTTCTACTACCTTTTACAATGATACCAGCAGTATTCATTTTCTAATGAATTACTTTTCCAAGGACAGCATAGGCTGTGATCAGCACACAATGAAGATTCAGTCACTCTTAGATAATTTGCACTCATCTGGCATTTGTTTCCATCTGAAGAGTTCCCACATAATATCAGAAATCTCCTCTGTAAACCCATAAATCCATGATCTTATGCATAAAAAGACTTAGTTTTCTTCATATCATGTATGATAGAATGAGGGAGAAATTTAATAGCAAATTGCATCACAGGTGGTATCATTAGGGCAAACTTTGGTTTTTTCCAAGGTCAGTGAAGAAAGTAGTTGTGCTGGTTTTTCTTTATAGTAGCTAGTATGGGGCTATGTTTTGGATTTGCGCTGAAAACAGTGTTGGTAATGCAGAGATGTTTTCGTTATTGCTGAGCAGTGCTTACACAGAGTCAAGGCCTTTTCTGCTTTTCACAACACCCCACCAGAGAAGAGGCTGGGGGTGCACAAGAAGTTGGGAGGGGATACAGCTGGGACAGCTGACCCCAACTGACCAAAGGGATATTCCATGCCATATGACGTCATGCTCAGCATATAAAGCCAGGGGAAGAAGAAGGAAGGGGAGAGTTATGCCTGACTGCCGATGGGAAGTAGTGAATGAATTCCCTATTTTGCTTTGCTTGAATGCACAGCTTTTGCTTTACTTATTGAACTGTCTTTATCTCATCCCANGGTATTTAATCAATGGTATGTCTTATTTCTAGCAGAAACTTGGACTTTCCCAATTTGGGACTTTCTGAATGTGGAAGCTGTGAAAGAACACTGACTTAGAAAGCTAAACTTGCTGCTGGGCCTTCAAACACCTTGGTGTCTTAGCCTTAAGGATTTCATCTTTCACACAAAGTATATAGTTAGTTCTTCAGGACAGGGTTATTCCCCAAAAAATCAATAGTTTTCTCAGGAAATAGTTAGGCCTTCACATAGACTAAAAAAAGATAATCTAAGGTAAACTACATTGATAAGACATGATTATTGTGAAGCTGAATGTTAAAGACATTCCTTTATCTGTACAAATGTTTTTACCTCCAGACAGCATCCTGACAATTGAGCTTAATAAGGTAGTTTAGGATCTGTCGTTCTAGAGTAAAAGAAAGAGTATTTTAATTAAAGACACATACAGTCCCCTCAACCTTACTACCATCTTATAAAGAATTCAGTCTATTGTTTTAATTGGGAAACATTTTTTAATATGCACCTCAATTTTCTGTTTGAAAAGCTGTATATCATTGTAACAGTCTGTGAAAAAAGTATTCATTACAGTGGAATGACATTATGTGAAATTGCCTTACAAGAAAAAAAATTTTTTTTAATAAGATTACTTTGGACAATTGCATTTGTTTAATAAAGTTACGTAGTTGCCTGACTCCAGAGATCCTGCAGCTTTTTTTTTTCTTTGTAGTAAGTAAAGACAAATTGAGTTTATGTAAACAATAATTCAAATTTAGGATAATTCATTAAGCACAAGTTTAGGAAAGAAAAAAACCACACACACACCCCCCTTTATCTAAATTGATCGGATGTAGTTACTAAGCCACTGAGGAATTTAAAAAAATAGAAGAGACTTTCTAGATTACCAGCTGCAGCCACCAGCTGATTGAATTCAATATTTCTGTTTTCAAAACTCGTGAGGTTTTATCCTAAAACTCTATAGGTTGTTTTGCCTTTCTCCCTCCTCACCACGTACATGACACCATAGGGAAGATGTTTGGAATTTTACAATCCTGTTGGTCAGACATCCTTTCAATTTCCAAATTAAGTGTATTCCTCACAAGATTACTTCATTTATTCCTGTATCAATAACACCTGTTTGATTAAATGACTGTTTATTTTTATTGTTGTTAAATATATTGTCAAATATGGCAATCATGTCCTTTTTCAGTTCATGTTTGGTAGGCTAAACAAACCAAGATCTTTCAAGATATATCTTTTCTTTACAGGGCAGAATTAGTTACATCTTTATAGCCATATCAGCTATTAATAAACCCAGGCTAGCATACTAAACAAATGCCCAGCTTCTGGGATAAAAAGTGTCATTTCTACAAGGTGCTGTTCTGTTCTTTTTGTAAAAAAATTCCTTGTTTTCTGCATCATTTCAAGTCTCCTTCAGTGCCACTTCAAATTTGCATGTATCTTTCTCAAATTAAGGTGAATGGAAACCTATAAAATAAAGATTTTCTACTACCTTTTACAATGATACCAGCAGTATTCATTTTCTAATGAATTACTTTTCCAAGGACAGCATAGGCTGTGATCAGCACACAATGAAGATTCAGTCACTCTTAGATAATTTGCACTCATCTGGCATTTGTTTCCATCTGAAGAGTTCCCACATAATATCAGAAATCTCCTCTGTAAACCCATAAATCCATGATCTTATGCATAAAAAGACTTAGTTTTCTTCATATCATGTATGATAGAATGAGGGAGAAATTTAATAGCAAATTGCATCACAGGTGGTATCATTAGGGCAAACTTTGGTTTTTTCCAAGGTCAGTGAAGAAAGTAGTTGTGCTGGTTTTTCTTTATAGTAGCTAGTATGGGGCTATGTTTTGGATTTGCGCTGAAAACAGTGTTGGTAATGCAGAGATGTTTTCGTTATTGCTGAGCAGTGCTTACACAGAGTCAAGGCCTTTTCTGCTTTTCACAACACCCCACCAGAGAAGAGGCTGGGGGTGCACAAGAAGTTGGGAGGGGATACAGCTGGGACAGCTGACCCCAACTGACCAAAGGGATATTCCATGCCATATGACGTCATGCTCAGCATATAAAGCCAGGGGAAGAAGAAGGAAGGGGAGAGTTATGCCTGACTGCCGATGGGAAGTAGTGAATGAATTCCCTATTTTGCTTTGCTTGAATGCACAGCTTTTGCTTTACTTATTGAACTGTCTTTATCTCATCCCACGAGTTTTCTCACTTTTACCCTTCCAATTCTCTCCCCCATCTCATCAGGGGGGAGTGAGTGAGCAGTAGTTTGGTGCTTAGTGGCCAGCTGGGGTTAAACCATGACAGTAGTAAGTAAGATTGGCCCTGAAAACAAAATATCAGAAACCCTTTTTGAACCTCCTCAAAACCCAAGAACTTTCCTCTCAGAACAAAATGCTTTCATCTTTTATTAGTTTTCTGCCTTTCCCAGTTTAATTATAAAATTGCCAGCTGTTACAAGATCACTTACTGTACCTGAAGGCCAGATAGATCAGGTCTTCTATATTCCAAGAGAAAATCTTCCGTCTTACTGAAGACACATTTGTCTTTTACTTTTGCTAAGATCATAGTTTATTTCAGTCTATATTCTGTTTATGTTTATATTTTTGAATAAAGTATCAATGTGTGGGTTAGGTTCTCCCATTATCCTCAGCAGAGATCAGAGATGGGAAGTATTTTCCTAAATACACGCATTTAGTGCTATTTGAGACACCCTAACATATCTAAAACATCTAAAAGATGCTGACAAATAATTCCCAAGTCCTAAAGACTTCTGAAATAAAAGATAAAAACCAAGCAGGGTACTCCAAAGCATCTCAAACCGTACCAGGTAATTATGATAAAGTAACAGCATTTCACCTTTGTCAGGGTAGTCACTGGGATATAGAAGGCAATTTAGCTGTCTAAATATTGGAGTCTACTTTTTGATAACCAAATCAACACTGAATCTGAAGTTGAATATCATCCTCAAAAACTTAGCCACTGAATTTATTAAGTTCTCTGTCAAATTTTCTCAAACTAATATGCAGGGTATTTTGGTCACATGAATGAAGTCCTTTAAATTATTCAGAGGTAATCCTCAAAAAAAAAAAAAAGTCAGGTGTCACCATTCCTAGTTCCATTATCCAGATATTTTGAGCTAAGAGAGTTGCTTCTTTTTTTTTTTTTTTTTTTTTTTTTTTTTTTTTTTTTCATTCCATGATACTTTAAAATAAGCAAAGGAAATTGTATTTTAGTGTTGTTTCTGGTAGGTAGTGAAGACATTATGGAAGACCTGGCTGTGAAAAATAATCTCAGCTGGAGAAATCTCAAGATGGTTCTTTTCAGATTAAAGGAGATGATAAAAATAGGCCTGTAATAAACATTTGCAACTCCAAAAAGGTCACCTTTAAGAAACAATGGAAACTAGATTGAAGCTCTCAAGGACTATATATATAAGATTTATTACTTCCTTATCCAGAAGTGACAAATATGAATTTTACACTGAAGTTTAAATCTGCCAAATAAGGCTTCAGAGCTGGAACGATGAACAACCATTTCAGATTGGTCAGTAGAAGAAAGCATGAACGAAGGGTTAAAAGGACATGTCAGCAAATCAAGATCCGGTAGGCAGATTTTGCATTGTATTTGTGTTTGCTTGTTTGTTTTTCCCGATGAGAAACAAAAGAGAACAGGAAAACTGTATTATTATGCAGTTAGGTTGTGCTGCAGATGAAAATCTGACAGTCACTGCAAACTAAATTGGTATTTACCTTAATTCGCAGAAAAGGTGGAACAATGAGGTGAAATCCTACAGAAATAGATTTAAACACGCAACAGATTATCTTCTGACAGTCAAATAACTAGAAAAGAAAGCAGGGGATAAACAGAGGGGGCATGTTATTATTTTTAATGAAAAATTTAATTCCTAAATAGAATTTTATTTTATATTTACTCTATTTTTTTATTTGTATTATGAGAAGGATTTACAAAGTGTCTCAGCTTATGTATGTTTACCACTGTTTTAAACAGTAATAACCTAACATAAAAGTTATGTCAGATACTGGCTTATAGCAGATGTCTAGGGAAGGCTACAAGACCAGAACAATTATTTGATGTTACTGCCTTCAATCAATTTATACTTCAAAGCTCTCCTTGAACTTCTATTTTTTCCCCTTATTTCTCTTCATAACACTAGAAAAATAATCAGTCTGGAAGGACAAGTGCTCCAGCCCCATCTGCCTTGGGGGCCCCCTGCTGAGGTAGCTCCAGTTTGTCCATGTCTTTCCTCTGTTAGGGGCCCAAAATTGGATACAGTATCTACATGTGTTCTGACAAGTGCTATGTAGTGGGAGATAATCCCCTCCCTTGATCCATGAGCTGGCCCCCATCCATACAGCCCAGGAGCTGTTGAGCACCTTTGCTGCCTGGGCACGCCATGGGCATACCTTCAACTCACTGCCCACCACCACCCCAGGGCTTTTCATGCAGAGCTACTCTTTGGCCCACCCATCCCCAGCCCATGCTGTTACAAGAGCTCTTCCCTCCCTGAGACAGGACTCAGCATTTTTCTGTGTTGAATTTCATGAGGTCCACTCCTCCAACCTCTGGATGGCAGCCCTGCCCTCCAGCATATTGATTGTTTCCCCACTTTGGGGGTCATCTACAGATTAAGAAAACATGAACACCATTGTCTCCTCCAGATAAATTAGTGGAGTCATTTGTTTGAACAAAAATAAATTTTAAATAGGTTGCCCTTCATTTCAAGCAAATCTGAATTGCTTGATGGTTAAGTGAGTCTATTTTATCAACTATATTTAGAAGCTGAAGGAAGCTATGCCCTGTGAAGACAGAATCATCAGATTACTCTTACATCACTCATGATGCTGAGAAGTTATTTAAAATAACCACCCTGCTTCTATTCTGTGTTTATTCAGCTTTCTTTATATAAAAGTCATAGCATGTGGCTTTCAAGAAGTTACTGAAGTAGAAATAAGAAATGTTGTTCAAAGAATAGAAGTGGATTTCACAAGAAAATAGTATAGTTGGCTGAAAAGAGCGATTTCACAAGCTTATTCAGATAGTCCTATATAGCAAAATCATAAATTACCTGTCCAAGAAAAAAGTATGAGCACAGACACTTAGTAGAAATTGTAATCAACTCTGCCCTCTTTTTTCTTTTTTTTTCTTATATAGACAAGTAGGATGCATTTCATAATTAAAAATATACTGGTTTTGCAAGACCTGCACACTCCTGACTGTGCTAGAGTTGTCAAACTTTACCTTAGCTTAAGATCTTCTCCGTTATGATCAATTTTCTAATCACTGGCACTCTTGATGCACTTTCCGACAATGAAAAAATTCACAGTATATTTTTTTCCTACCATCTTTTGTAGGATACTCTCCATTTATCAATTTTATTATTTTAGGAATAAAGGTTTTTAATTTTTCAATTTGATAAGCATGTGATCAGATCTTGTAAAACAGAGTTTATGTTTTCATGAGACTATCTGTGAGTTAAACATTCTTTAGGGTTAAAAATTTAAAAAAAATGACAGAGTACTTAATATACCAAAAGTCCTCTTCTAAGACGGTGAACTTGACAGGTGTCACAGACTGAGTCTTCACTGTACTGGTTGAATGTTTACAAGTAGGAAATTGAAGTCAATCACCATAAAAAGAACAAAGCAGTTTTGCTCTAAGAGCATGGGAGGATGAAGAAGGCAATAATCACTGTCGTGGTTTAACCCCAGTTGGCAACCAAGCACCACAAGCTCGCTCACCCTCGCCCTGCCCCGGTGGGATGGGGGAGGGAATTGGGAGAAAAAAAGGGCAAAACCCATGATAAACGTAAAGGCAGTTTAACAGGACAGCAGAGGAAGAGAGAATAATAATAATAATGGTAATAATAATAATAATAATAATGATAAAAGAATACACAAAATGAGTGATGCACAATGCAACTGTTCACCACCTGCTGACCACTGCCCAGCCAGTCCCCAAGCAGCGATCGCTGCCCCCCAGCCAACTCCCCCCAGTTTATATACTGAGCATGACATCCCTTTGGTCAGTTTGGATCAACTATCTTGGCTGTGCCCCCTCCCAGCTTCTCATGCACCTGGCAGAGCATGGGAAGCTGAAAAAGAAAGTCTGGTGTAAGCACTACTTAGCAACAACTAAAACATCAGTGTGTTATCAGCAATATTCTCATACTAAATCCAAAACACAGCACTATGCCAGGTACCAGGAAGAAAATTAACTCTATCCCAGTTGAAACCAGGACAATCACTTATACAAATCAAACACCACCACACTTACACAGTGCAGAAGAGATGCTCACATGTACATCTAACAAATATCTCAGTCATAGAGACACAATTATCTGGGACAATAATAAACTTTTTTTCCCCACTGGATTCACTTTCATGAGATGATTACATTTTCTCCATACATAAGGATGACTTTGAAAAATTTGAAAGCAAAAACACTGAATAAATTTCTGAAGAGCTTGCATATTAATAATGTATTCCCATTACATTCAATTTTAAGAGTAAGAGAAACAACAGCTAATTTAACCTTACTTCTACAGTATCCATGCACAGTCTTCAGTTCTGTATTCATCTGAGTTAATTTTTCTCTTGACTAATATTTATAAAATTAATGATGCTTTTTATTTTTTCTAAAAACTATGTTTTTCTAAAAATTTACATGTGGTCACACTGTTCCCCCCATTAATAAAGTTGAAGTTAGCAGGACACTTTCAGTGCTAATGGCATAGCTACTGTAAGTAACTACAATTAGGCATTTTGTCTTGTTTCCTATTTTTAGTTCACCTCTAGGTCTAAAATCATCCACCAAAATCTGTTTGTTTAACTACATATGCTTGATGTCAAATTTATGGGTCTCTGTTGCCTAAGCTGTTCTTTTCTGGAGCATACATACAAGTCTAGTCTCATCTGGTAAGATGCCTTCCTTTACAGTCAGTTCTTGCTACAGGATCTCTGCTTCAGGCATTCCTTTTTTTCAAAATTCTGTGAAGATTAGCCAGAACCAAGGATTTGAACCATCTTTAGCTCTTTTCATTGCAGGTTTTCCCTCAAATGTGGTAATGGCCTCATTCTCAATCTCCATCCTTTCTGTGCTTCTGTGTAGAACAGTAACACAATGCCAAATAAATGAGGAATAAGAGAATCAAAACTATTATGGGGTTAAAAGACATGGTAAACTTACGTAGCAGGAATATTAAGAAAGGCATGCTTCGGTCAAAATAGAGGAGGAAAAAAAGGGATGTGTTGACAGGCATGTAAAGGACATACACACTACCTTTGAGGCCCTGAATGTGAATTACGATAGAGCTCTTGCAAATATCTAGATAATGCTGGAAGTATGTACAGCAGGACTGCAGGGTTCAATTTTAAGCATTCTCAGCAAGAAAGATGTGCATCATTTCAAAGAGCACTTCACTGAGAATTACAAGGAGATGGTAAAATGAACTTTAATAAAAAAACAGAATTAAGAAGATAAGTCAGCAGAAGGAAAACTGGAAGGATATGTGATAAAAGCCTTCATAGATCTAAAATATATAACTATTATGAATACTTCATATATCAAGCAGATCCAAAATGAGAATAAATTATTCTCCCAGTCTATCATAGATAGGGGATGAAGTAATTGGCTAAAAATACAGCAAGAAATGCAGTCTTATTGTAGGAGTTGTTAATCACTTGAAGAGTTTTCATGAAAAGGTCGTGGAATCTCTGTCATCATAGAGAATTTTCTGGTTGCTTGTTTTGTTTTGTTTTGTTTTTAATAAAAGGGTGTACAATTGCATGTCAACAATGACCCAGTTAGTCATTGATGATCTTATTTTGGATTAGCTAGGGGACCTCTTCCAGTCCTTTCCAGCCTGTGTTCTATAACTTCATGAATCTCCTTAGTAAAAACTGAGATAAACTACTAGTGTTGGTTTTCAGCCATATTTCTATCTTTATTGACTCCAACCTACATATTGTAGCCACTGCTTTTGATTCAGATAAAGTATTCTTATTTTTTCTGCTAACTTTCCTTCCAAGATCTAACTCAACCTGCCACTTGGCAATTCTTATTTTAAGTTTATGTTAGAAGATATGATTTTTTTTTGTTTATTAGTCCCTCTATTAGTATACTAACCTCTGTGTTTACTTCTAATGTCTTTCTGGTGATGTTTATTCATCCATAAGTTTTATGGCCTTTCCCTATAAAGATTTTCTTTTTCTTTTTCCTAGAGATAAAATAAATACAAAAGACAGGATAAAATGTCTAAGAATCAAGGAAAAAGGAAGTTTAACAGAATTTCATTATTACTTTCCATATACTTTCTTTCTTTGGCTTATAACAGGCTTTGATCTTGGTTTTCTTTTTTGGGGGTGGGGTAGGGAGATTGGCAAGATTCATATAATCATAGAATAGTTTGTGTTGGAAGGGACCTTTAAAAGACATCTAGTCCACCCCCCTGCAATGAGCAGGGACATCTTCAACTAGATCAGGTTGCTCAGAGCCCCGTCCAACCTGACCTTAAAGGTTTCCAGGGATGGGGCCTCCACCACCTCTCTGGGCAACCTGTTCCAGTGCTTCACCACCCTCATTGTAAAAAACTTCTTCCTTGTATCTAGCCTAAATCTACCCTCCTTTAGTTTAAAACCATTACCCCTTGTCCTGTCACAAAAGATCCTACTAAAAAATCTGTCCCCATCTTTCTTATAAACCCCCTTAAAGTACTGAAAGGCTGCAATAAGGTCTCCCTGGAGCCTTCTCTTCTCCAGGCTGAACAACCCCAACTCTCTCAGCCTTTCTTCATAGGAGAGGTGTTCCATCCCTTTGATCATTTTTGTGGCCCTCCTCTGGACCCGCTCCAACAGGTTCATGTTTTTGTTGTACTGAGGACTCCAGAGCTGGACACAGTACTCCAGCTGGGGTCTCACCAGAGTGGATTCCCAGAATGAAGGTATATTAGGTGGGCACGCACAATGTCATGTACATGCTGATATTTCACATGAACTCATTCACTGATCCTGGCTTTGCTCTCCATTTCTTTTTCATGGCAGTTTCAGAACATTCCTGCTCCTGGAAAGCAGGAGCTTGTCTGTTTGCAAGGCAGGGTTTTTTTGGTGTATATAAAGCATGTAGTTTAACTAGGACAGGAATGCTTGGTGTTCGCACCAACATGCCTGATGTGTTAGTTTCATTGTCATGCTAGGTAACCAAATGGGGAAAGTACAGTTTGGTATTCTGTGTTTTCAGCTGTCATAAGTCTTTGTCCTGCAAGAGTGTTGGCTTCCTCCACTGCAGTCAGTGGAAAAGATGTTATATAAACACAAATAATATTGACTTCTAGCAAGTTCAGCAGGTCTTTAGTGTCTCTTTCAAAAGGTGTCAAGACAAAAATGTTTTAAAAATATCTTTTAATGGTTTTACCTAAGGTTCTTTTATTTGCTAAACTAATGTATAGCTTTTGTTAATTTTCTGTGGGGCTGCTTTAAGAATATCATTGTGGTTCATTTATTTAACATCATATCCTGTAGAAAAAGGCTATCTACAGAATTCTAGACTTTATTTAAAAAGTAGAAAAAGGCCTAGTAAATCCTGGCACTGATGATAAGTCCATTGTCTAAAGTGTATCCATTTACCATTGATTTCTTGTACCGAAGCTCTGGGAATACATGAATGAAATAGAATTTGTGACAACTGGGAGATCTAAGAAAGTAGAGGTACTTCAGGACATGCTTGATGTTGAAGAAAATAAGCAAGTATCACTTGCTAACAATTTTTTTTTTTTTTTAATACAGCACAAAACCAAATAATCAACATCCTAGGGAAATAAATTTTCTGCAATATTAACAAATTTCGTGTAAGTTTTGAATACACTGATATGTACCTGGGCAGATGTTAAACTGATTCTTTTATTAAGAGATTATATGATAGTTTTCCTTCTCGAGATTACACTTATATCATAATGCAGAGTATACCTTAGTACTGTTCTGGTGGGGAAAAAAAAAGAAAACAGAAAAGAATATACCATAAGACTTTTAAAATGTTAAGACATTTTGAATGAGTATAAGAAAATGTTGTGTTCGTCAAAGGAACTAAACTCTAAAATATTTCATTAAATAATTCTGACTTACAGTTTGCACATAGTTAATTGAAACAAACTGCATACTTTACTACATCTTCCTATTATTTGCAGGTTTTACGTGCTTTTTGCTAGAACTTCATTACAAAGCTGGTGGCATCATTCTGTGTATGTCTGATTAATTTTACCTTCATTGCATTTTCCAACAATACAGAATGTAATTTTCTCATCATTAAAGCCTAGATTGGGGATATTGCAATTTGAGAAAAAAAAACACAAACAAAGCAACAACATACTTTTTCCTATATTGAACTTTGCAAGTAATGTCATCTATATGACAAATATAAGCATATCTGCTTTTGCATACCACTTCCAGATAGAGCAAGAAGAGGTTATTCTGTATGGAGAGAAACATTCTTTCCATCTAAAATACTAGGCATTAATGGGCTATTTATGGGGAAAAATCTATCACCAAAATAATCCCAGGACAGAAGATAAATAAACAATTTAGTGGTATGGACAAGGAAGTTAAGTTCAGGACATATTCTACTTTTTCTTATCTTTGGCTAGTCAATCATTACTATACAAGCAACTGTACGAGATACAATTTATAATCTTTTCCTGTGGAAATTTACAACAGACATGGATTTTACTTGTTGGGTTTTTTTCCAGATAATTTTTTTCTGCATTAAATACAGATTTTTAATGGGAATAAGAAATTTCTAAGTAGCTATATGTCTTTACTATTTAATTTTAAAAGAATCCTGTATGAATTCTTACTAGTCTTATGTGCAGATATGAAAGCTACTTCCTATTGCATTTAAAAATAAAAAAACAAAGTTTAAAATGTTTTTAATTTTTCTGTGATATAAATAATTTATAGGTGGCAGAATTTTGGGTTTTTTTAATAATTTGAGATGTAAGTATTGACAAAATTATAAAATCTAAGGTGAAATCCCAGTCCTACTGAAGTCAATACCTTCCAAAAGAATGCATGAAGTTCTGCAGCCCATCATTCACAGTATGGTCGAATGCGTC
>VYZW01034671.1:1089-15593 GCA_013401315.1 Balaeniceps rex | reverse complement strand
GGGGAGACCTTATCGCCCTCTACAACTACCTGAAAGGAGGTTGTAGCGAGGTGGGTGTCGGTCTCTTCTCCCTAGTAGCAAGCAATAGGAAGAGAGGAAATGGCCTCAAGTTGTGCCAGGGGACGTTTAGATTAGATATGAAGAAAAACTTCTTTACTGAATGGGTTGTCAATCATTGGAACAGGCTGCCCAGGGAAGTGGTTGAGTCACCATCCCTGGAGGTATTTAAAAGACGGGTAGGCAACGTGCTTAGTGACATGGTTTAGTAGTGGACAGGTACGGTTGGACTCGATGATCTTAAAGGTCTTTTCCAACCAAATGACTCTATGATTCTATGATTCTTCTTTCTCATCCAAATACTGTTATACTAAAAAGAAAAAAAACTTAAACTCCCCCTTCCTGATTCCTGAAGGCTGACCGTGATGACTGTTGGCCCACCTAAAGACGTTCAACAAGAATCAATCAATATTAACAATATTGGAGACCTATTTAATGCCTGAATAGTTTTGGATTAACTCTCCATTCTCAAACAATGATTTTAAGGTTATTCATAAGTACCAAGTTTCAAAGTCTAGGAATGCAGAAACAAGAAGAAAATTGTGTGTTTTATAAAAGTGATCTTTCATAAAATGTAGGGTTTTATTTATTCTTTAGTACTGGTTTCTCTGTCAAAGACTTCAAGACCTTTTAACCTATGAATTGGATGATACTGCTATGAGATCAGCAAATATATATGCCCTGGGCATTATATTTTAAGAACACAGTACATATTACTTTTGGAAAAAGATACAAGACTTGTTTCTGTGAATGCCTGATCTGAAGAGGGAGTCAGCAGTACCATATGCTCAGAAATACTAGCTAAGATATTTTACCTTTTTCAAGGCTTTCCAAATGCTGAAAATATGAATTAGAAGTTTTAGATGAAGTTTTCATGAAATGCAGAGATAAAATCCAGCCCATGGAGCTATGAAAAATGGGAGTTGGAAAATTAGGATCAGAAATTAGAAACTGGAATGAGAGAAGGGGAAAATCATCTCGCACCTGTGAACCTTTTGTCTCTTCCAATGTATCTGTTCTAGCCTAATTCACATACAATACGCATGGAGCTTTTATAGACCTTATCTGTGTATCTATTACCGGTAGAAAATTTAAGGGTATGAGTAAGCACTTTTTTTTTCCTGTAACTTTGAATATAAGCCCTTTTCATTTTCTTCCTCTGATGTGAGGGTGTGGGCAGCGTGACACACATGCTTCTTGAAATGTGTTATCTTCATGCACTTAAGAGCTCTTCTGAGTGAATTCACCACTCTCAGAAAAACCAGAATGGCCTGAAGCAACTGATCACTGGAGGGGAGTTACTCACTTACAAACCTTCAAAAGGTCCAGAAAGTTTGGTTTAGCACCGTTCGTCCAGCTCTGTTAAGACAGGGAGTGAAAGTAAGTGGTATATTTCTATAGTCAATTAGGAAACATCTGGGGTGAGGATACAAAACATCACAAGGCAGCCTTACGTCAGCTGGCATCTATACACTAATCCGTCCGTTCCCACAAAAGTGCTTCACGTGCATTTCATCCTTCCTAGCTTCCTACTTAGTCCTTCCAGTTTCCTGTTTATATTCTGTGTCATTTCAAGAGATTTAAATATATATATATAACTATATATATTATGAGCAGACAATGGAAGGAAGACATTGAAGCCATTTCTTGATGTGCCTTTTGACATGGATACAGGCAGGGAACATAAAAAAACCTCCAATCTCATTGGCTCATACCCAAGACCTGAGGACCATTATGGCAGATATTGACAGGCCATTTTAGATGAAGCATTGAGAATTAAGAAATGCTTAAGAAGAGACACTTTCTACTTTTTTGTGAATAAGTAAAGAAGTAAAATTTGGCATATGGTCTAGACTTGGCAATATACTTGGCACCTCTATTTATGTCCCAGTTTGTCTCAAAATCCCAGTGGTATCTGAACTCCTTTTTTCTTGTAAGGGAAAAACTAGTTTATAGGGGTTTTTTTTACTGAAAACATCCTAAATCTGCAAACCAACAGCATTCAGATTTGTAACTCCTTCTTCATATATTTTTCCCTAAGGCATCTATATCCACTTCTCTCAGTACCCCAGAACAGACCCTTATTGTGCTTCCCTACAGACATATGCATCATCAATTCTCTTGGCTCCCTTTTTTAACAGGCTTGGGATATTTCAAAAAGATAAAGAATCTATTTTTTTTATTACGTACAAGGAGGAATAGGAAATTAAAAAGAAATGAAGAAAGATATAGGAGCATGAATTATTTATCACAGTCAATAAGAACCTTTTTTTCTTTACTATTAAATGTATTTGTCTTAAAATATATATTTAATGTTTCTGAATACTAACTTATAGACCATCATTATCTCTTATTAACGTATGGGAACATTTGCACTTGATTATGGTTTAGCCAAATTGCAGTCATATATTTTCTAAAGGAGTAAACTTTATCATGGTGAGACAGAGTAGGCATGTTTTGATGCATTGTATATTCTTTTTAGGCTCTCACCAATAGCTATTAATAACTAATCAAAAATCTTTCGAACTACTCAAAAATTTCATATTAACTTCTATATCTTGAATGAATTTCTTTTCATGTCCAAAGTATTGAAACCTTAATATGCCTGCAAATATTTAATGACTAACTCATGAACCAACTTGCACAGATTCTCATTTCTCCTAGTATCTCTTTAAATTTATGACAGAACTAGGTACTTGTCTTAGTAAAAGGAAGACAGCTAGTATCTTCCTCAGTTTTTCAAACCAGTGAAGTCATGTAGAAGCCCCATACTATTGGTAGTATCTTTCAAAACACCTGGACTATCATAGTTCCTGAGATCATTCATAGGAAAATAATGGTATTTAAAACTTGTATAAAAAAATGTAATTATAGGCCTGGTTTTAGTTATTGTTTTCATGTTGAAGAAACTCTCCTTCCACATATTTCTGTATAAGTACAGATAGAGGTATAGACATAGATATGGATACATATGCATGTGCAAAGTGAGAGAGAGATAAACTATTAAATAAATATGGAGTTCAAAGGTCAGAGGAAATTCTAATAATATGAATCTTATATTTCAAACAGGAAAATACAAAGTATGTTCAGACTATCATTACAGTTAGTGGTTTGTAGAAGAGGAATTACTATACACCCACTATACCTGTCGCACCAAGTAAATTTTATCCTTTTTTCAAAGATTCCAGGTTCCCATACACACCTCAGAAATAAAATCAGTCATGGATGAACCATTTGATCCTGTACTACAGACGTGTGGAGCTCCAGCAGCTCTGGATTTCTTTGAGATACATTGTTCTAAAACATTATCTATGTTTATACTGCTTTAGCATTTTAATGTCTGATTTTTTTAATAGAAGGTCTTGTCTGTTCAGTGGTTGTTTTCCTTTTTACTTTATTTTCTCTACACTGATCAGCCCTTTTAGTTTTCATCTGCAACAGAAATAGATAGTTTTTTATGACCATGAAGAAAGCCCACCTCTAGATGTTAACGTCTAGAACCACACTCAGATGAATTTTAGCTAAATTGCTAAATTGCTAGGTATATCAATGTTTAGGCACCACCAAGTGATCTCCCTTTTTGCAGAGTTCAGTAAAAAGAAAAATGTGATCTGATAAAGCAAACAATGGAAAATTAGTGGGACTATTCTGCATGGATAAATAAACATTTTTTTGTGATACAGATGCTTCCAAGCGGTAAACCATGTTTGCATCCCTAATCTCATCTGCCACAGGGAGAAAGCCTTGGTCTAAAGGTTGAGAGGTAGAAAGTGGCTTGTGTTTCATGTCTGCTTCAGTCAGATTGGCTGCATCCACACTGCACACCATTACCCTGTGTGGTAACCCCTGTGACTTTATGACAAAGTTATTGCTTTGCATACACTTTTCTGAAGTTTCTGAAGTAATGTGAAGCTTAGCTGAAGATCACTAGTGTCATATTGCATATGGCACAGGAATGAGAGTATACTTTGCAGGCTTTGGGATGTAGGATGAAGATGTTTCTGGCTATTTGAAGGTACAGGCCTGCTGAGAGATTGATGAGGAAGCAGTACTTGCTGCAGTCTCTTTGTGGTCATTTGTCACTGGCTATAGCCTGCCTGGGGGCATCACCTAGGCAAGTGATACCTGGTTACATCTGTGCATCTCAGACTGCCACGATTAACCTGGAATGAACTGGTAACAAAAGTAACATTTTCTTTTTGGTAGCATTTTTGACAGGGGCCAGAAGATGATGAAAACTACAGTAGTGCTGATTGACTTAAGGCTTTGTGACTAATGAATACATGTGACTTGTTCTGACAAATTAATAAGAAAACAATGAAGAGTAAGGACACCAAATGTAACATTGAGCACTTTGAGGAAGCTACAGCCCAAGGAGAACCCGTTGCACATAATGGCCAAGCTGTCAGGTGCAGACCTGACATGTCAACAGGTTGTAGTGAATACCCTGTTCACCTGGGTGCACCTTGTTCCACTTTGAACTGGTTGGGCTGGGCTCTGATTTAGGCATATATTTGTGGGTTTTAGAACAGGAATCACTACCCACCCAATATACGTGTCACACCAAGTAAGTAAATTTCAGATCATATGTCACTGGATGGGGTGGTTGTAACAGTTGCCTGTGGCACCACAGGAGTGAACCATCCCCAAGGCTGCAATTAGTTGTGTTTCCAGGAGAACCTGGGAACAGAGGGACATTTGTACGGTATTGACAACAGCAAGGATCCAAGGGTCCCAACCAATCTAACAGTGTATGTCTACTCTTAGGCCAATATCTGCAGGAAAGGATGTGTACACTCCAGTTCTATCGGTCTATGTATTACACCCAGCAAATTAGAATCATATAATCATACAATCATTTAGGTTGGAAAAGACCCTTAAGATCATTGAGTCCAACTGTAAACCTAACACTGCCAAGTCCACCACTAAACCATGTCCCTAAGCGCCATATCTACACATCTTTTAAATACATCCAGGGATGGTGACTCAACCACTTCCCTAGGCAGTCTGTTCCAATGTTTGATAACTCTTTCTGTGAAGAAATTTTTCCTAATCTCCAATCTAAACCTCCCCTGCTCCGCAGCTCCTCCCAGGCCCTTTGAGTGGAAGGCAGTGGTAGATTCGTGACTCTTGGGACTGTATGAAACTAGCAAGCAATCCAACACTATTGGTTGTTTAATGATTTGTTTTTTTTTTTTCCCTTTTTCTGGTGTCTGTGTCTGTCAACATGCTAATATCTATTGCTGTACTGTATTGTGAAGAAAAGCTAACTTCAGTAATTTCTCTGTTTTACTTTGTACTGCTTTTTTGGATAGCGGTCCTTCTCCCAGAAACACAATCATGTCTAAGGATATGATCCATCTTTTACTCAACCACTCATCTCTATGTTGTTCATCAATGCCATAGCCCAAGATTATATTTTAAAAATATTCAGTTTTGTATGGCTCTGCACTCAAGTATTCATGAGGCAGAAACCTGTTCTTGTTTATGTGAGAACTTCAGCTGAGGTACACTGCAATTGGAGGCTTTGCTGATGCTGACTTGATTAACATGCAAATAGCTCTTGATGTCTCTGCTCAAATTAACATTCCTATCACCTTTATCCCTCAAGATAACTGTTCCTCCTGGCTAAACATCAAAACTGGATAACAGTATTTCCTAAGATCTCAAATTTAAAAAGACAGAGCCCATATTTACCAATAATTTCTTCATTTCTAAAGCAAATCTCCAGCAGATGAAACTCCATCTGGCATAGTTATTAACTACATTTTGCCTGCTCTATAATCACATCAAAATACCACTGCTCCACTGAAAAGATTGCATTTCTCCATTGATACACCTCCACCATACAGGAACGGGTGATGCCAGTAATACTCCCAGTTTTCTGTCCTTTTCCTTCCACCCCTTTCTTTCCCTCAGGCAACACTCAGTTGTGAGGAAACATCGTTACACCCAAAATTCCTTGAAGAGAGACATTTGAAATTTCACTTCCCCCTCCCCCCCTTGAAAAAGAATAAATCTGAAAACAAAATGCCTGTCAGACTCTCCACAGCTCAGGTTTTTTGTGCCCACTGCAGCTCATTTCTCCCTCTCACCTACCTCCAGTGCAGCTGCCACTGCTCTTTCTGGACAACAGCTACCACAGACTGCAAGCGTATTTTACTTCCATTGGGTACCAATCTCCCCTCCCATGCTGCAGCCCCTCCTGCTGACTGCATCCTCATTTCTCTCCCAAAGCTGCAGAATCTCTCTGTCAGATATAAAGGCAGCTGGCCCTTAGAATTCAAACCTGATGAATGGTGCCTTTAACGATTGACCATTGCAGCCACTATAGTTGTTTTTATCACAAGAAATAGAATGCATCAGTCTGTATTTTTTAGCACTGTAGGAGAGAAACACGAATAACTATAGTAAAGTTTTTTATAGGTTATTTCAGTGTATTGGTAAGATTTGCAGTATATTTTTATACTCTATGAGTCTTGCTAGCTGCTTTTTAATAACCTAAATCACTTACCTAATTTCTGTGATTTTTCTACTGTTTCTGTATGTACTTTCTCTAGAAAGAAATATTGAAAAGCCTTTTAAACTTAACACTTCTGATCCATAACTTTGTAACCAGGTCATATTTCATTTAGAAACATTCAGCTCCTTCTTCCCAAGGCTTTCAGCTTTTCATCAGATCAATAAGAATGGTTGTGATCATGAACTATGTATAAAGGACATGCTTACACCACTGTGTCTGAACCATTGTGTCAATGCATCCAAGCTAATGTTAAACTACCTACTCTAGTTTCAGTGATTTTAAAGTGATTACAGAAGTGTTATTTGAGTGCTTAACCAGTTTTTAGTGCAAAGTTATCACAGATATGTCTAAGTTACCCTTCCATAGTAATCAACCCACAGCAGTAACTGTAGCAGTGGTCTAAACATGAATGGAAAGTGATGAAGTTATATATGCTTTGCTACCCGATTACCCATAAGAGTGCGTATTACTGTGGCAAGGTAAAATAGCATTCCCTACAAAGAGAATGCTCACCAAGGTGCTCACTAAGCCCCTTTCTATCATCTATCAGCAGACCTGGCTGACTGGGAAGTTCCATTTGACTGGAGGTTGGCAAATGCGACGCCCATCTACAAGAAGGGCTGGAGGGAGGATCCGAGGAACTACAGGCCCGTCAGCCTGACCTCGCTGCCGGGAAAGGTCACGGAGCAGATCATCTTGACTGCCATCATGCAGCACGGCCAGGACAACCAGAAGATCAAGACCAGTCAACGTGGGTTTATGAAAGGCAGATCCTGCTTGACTAACCTGATCTCCTTCTATGACAAGGTGACCCACTTAGTGGATGAGGGAAAGGCTGTGGATGTTGTCTACCTGGACTTCAGTAAAGCCTTTGACACAATTTCCCACAACATTCTGCTTGAGAAACTGGCTGCTCATGGCCTGGACAGGCATACTCTTTGCTGGGTAAAAAACTGGCTGGGTGGCTGGGCCCAAAGGGTGGTGGTGAATGGAGATAAATCCAGCTGGAGGCCAGTCACGAGTGGTGTTCCCCAGGGCTCAGTGTTGGGGCCAGTTCTGTTTAACATCTTTATCAATGGCCTGGACAAGGGGATCAAGTGCACCCTCAGCAAGTTTGCAGATGACACTGAGCTGGGTGGAAGTGTTGATCTGCTTGAGGGTAGGAAGGCTCTACAGAGGGACCTGGACAGGCTGGACCAATGGGCTGTGACCAATTGTATGAGGTTCAACAAGGCCAAGTGCCGGGTCCTGCACTTGGGCCACAACAACCCCATGCAATGCTACAGGCTTGGGGATGAGTGGCTGGAAAGCTGCTTGGCAGAGAGAGATCTGGGGGTGTTGGTCGACAGCCAACTGAATATGAGCCAGCTGTGTGCCCAGGCGGCCAAGAAGGCCAACAGCATCCTGGCTTGTATCAGAAATAGTGTGGCCAGCAGGACCATGGAAGTCATCCTTCCCCTGTACTCGGTACTGGTGAGGCCGCACCTTGAGTACTGTGTTCAGTTTTGGGCCCCTCACTACAAGAAAGACATTGAGTTGCTGGAGCGTGTCCAAAGAAGGACAATGAAGCTGGTGAAGGGTCTGGAGCACAAGTCTTATGAGGAGCGTCTGAGGGACCTGGGGTTGTTTAGCCTGGAGAAGAGGAGGCTGTGGGGAGACCTTATCACTCTCTACAACTACCTGAAAGGAGGTTGTAGCGAGGTGGGTGTCGGTCTCTTCTCCCTAGTAGCAAGCAACAGGAAGAGAGGAAATGGCCTCAAGTTGTGCCAGGGGACGTTTAGATTAGATATGAAGAAAAACTTCTTTACTGAATGGGTTGTCAAGCATTGGAACAGGCTGCCCAGGGAAGTGGTTGAGTCACCATCCCTGGAGGTATTTAAAAGACGGGTAGGCAATGTGCTTAGTGACATGGTTTAATAGTGGACAGGTACGTTTGGACTTGATGGTCTTAAAGGTCTTTTCCAACCAAATGATTCTATGGTGCTATGATTCTATGAATATGGGGGGTTTAGATTTGAATATTACTCTCTCCCAGCATTTGCCTCCATTTAAACTGTAAGTGCATCATAGAACGAGAAAGTCTTTTTAATATATATATATGCACTCAGTCAGGCTCTTTTTGGTTCCAAGAGGCTTAGTATTTCTTTATTTTAAAAATATAGTCAGATATGAGTGATTCAGGACACACAGACACCTATATTTACTGACCTGTTATCTGTGTTAACTCAAATCTAGCAGTTTGAATAGCAGTAAAACTGCAGCAACCACTGGATACTTGCCTAAGGCCCTGAGGTTGTGCAATGACTTGTTCGGAGGCTTGTGATGTGTTTGAAGGCTCAGTCGTTACTGTGAGGTTGCTTCTCTAGTGTGACTGTTGCCTGAACTAAAGCTAGCTTGACAAAAGCTACACAGACTGCGTTCAGTGTGGTGTGGTCCAAATAGTGATGGAATCTGACAATGCATTATAAAACAAAGCTTTATTGAAGCAGTAGGGATGATGAGCAACAACTTGTCCATATGGCGACTCACCCACAGCTAGTAATATGAGAGGGGGTTAGTTCCTTTCTATTGTTTTGGTGGCTAATGTACTTTCCCTGAAATGTACTTCAGGTTTGCAGTATTAGCTCTTACTGACACAAATCACAGCACTGCTTAAACCTGTTAAAATGATTCTAAATATGTTTTAAGTCCAAGAAGTTTGAAACTCCCTACTAAATAATAAAGAACACATGGTAGAATTTCTTTGTTTACAGAACAGTATCGTGAACTTCTGTATATTAGATGATTTGAATTCAACATTTGTCCAAAGCATCCATCAAAACATATAATCTTTAATATGCATTGATTCACAACAGAATCCCAGTGCAAAATAGAAATATAAGATTTTACAGACACACACAAATGCATGCATATGTCTGTAACTTGTATGATTCACACAGGACTGACTCCTGCTAAATTTAATTTGTAATAACTGTATGTAAGTGGGTACATTTCAGTATTGCGCTCCTCAGAGGAGTGTAGATTCATCCCATGGAAGAAATTAAAATAATTTTCAAGTTTCAGATTCAAAATTCAAATTTCAATCTATTCAAAACAATTGAAAGATGCATCTCATCTAAACTAGCTACTTCTAGCAATGCAAATTAGCATCTTGTTTGCTATCCTTCCTGCACTCAGTCCTGTGTTCAAAGGGTTCTATTTTACTTTTTTTTTTAAGAGCAGGGTGAATGCCAAAATATTGTTTGTGGCAAGCACTTTTAGTTCATCAGTATTTGAATGATGATCAAACCATTCTGAGTATCTCTGAGAAAAGTTCTTCTCCCTAATGACCTCTTGTACTGAACTGAAACTTTAAATCACGTACCTAAAATGAAAATGTGAAATGAAGATTTAAATGAAAAATTAAAACACAATTTTTTTTCCCTTTTGCTGTTCTTTTCCCTTACTTGTGGGGTTTTTTTTTCTTGAAAAAGTAATGTTTGTTGCCTGAGAGAAGCTGATAAATCGTAGAAGCTTTTCCATCTGGAAAGGTTTTACTGTTCCAAATCTCCAGGCTCACATTGGTCTTAATTCTCCAGTATATTAAAGGCATAAAGCCTTTTTAACAGGCACTGTAGGATTATTTCAGTCAAGGGGGATTCTCTGATGATGGAGAGCTGCCATAGTAATGTATTTGCCTCCCCATATCCTTTTGGCATAGAAGATGTACATGTGGAAAAGGCTGTAGTTCTGACTTACCTGTTTTTCACTGGTTTGTGGCTGCTAAAATGCATTGTTGGAGTCATTGGCTGAGGGCACAAACTGTAAATGCACAAGATCTCTTCTAACTTACTACAAGCACTAGTATTTGTGTAACCCTAAAAGTCATTAAAAAAAGTGGTACCACTTTCTTTTTTTTTTTTTTTCCCTTTAAATTATTGCAACTCTTCTTTGGATGTACTCTGCAATGAAGTATAATGCAGAAAGCAAGATGGAATTGGGATGAAAGATATGTCCTTACTACAGCCTGAGTCTTTTCAAGCAAGGACAAAAAGAAGCAGAAAAGCAGGTGAAAGGTTTTGAGTTCCTGAGCTCTGGCTAGTACTATGACTCAAAGTAATGATTCCCTGCTCTATAATTCCACTACTGAAATTATTTCTGTTATGCTTTTGATGAAACTGAAACTAAATCATTACAGGAATGGCAAACAATATTTTTCTGTCTTTTGTTAATCTATATCTATTTCTATCTCCTGTGAAGAGGTAGGTGTGGAATCTTCCTTATGAAAAATTAATTGGAAGAAAATAATCTGTAAAATAAGTATTTAGATAGAGAATATTATCCATCATATATTTAACACAATCAACTTTTTAAGACATCTTTTAATGGAGATCTTTTAGAGAGCTACTTACTCGCTTTAAAACTCAAAATCAGCCTTCACTGCACTGTCACTAACTGGTACATATTATTACTTCTTGAAAGATTTCTGGAATTTCCATTCTTGCATTTGTTTAAATGTGAAATATGAAAAAAAAAAGTTAATGGGAAAATGTCACAGCAAGTTTGTAACTATCTTGGACACAACTACAGATATGGACATAGAATCACAGGTTTTACTGTCTTAGCAACTTGAGTGTCTTCCAAGTTATTCCAACCAATTTTGCAGCTTTCCTCTTGTGGTAATGTCTGTGCTGTACTGCTAAAGCACAGCAGATAATCTTCCTGGCTTATAACAGTTTCAAGCAGGTTTATGTACATGTAGACATAGAGGGTGAAAGAAAGAGCAATAAAAGCCCCAATCCTGCAATTACAACTCTGATAGCAGATTCATGGGCCTTGGCTAAGCCCATTATCTCTAAAATCTTAGAAAGCAACAGAAATTCCAGCAGAGCACCACACAGAAGTGGAACCTGTCCATGCAAAACCAATTGCAGGATAAGGGCTATATAAGTTTTCAAGAAAGCATGCCTAACTGTCTGCTCACTGAGTTGCTCAGTCAAAAGAGGTAGCTGCTTGCCAATTTTCTTCTCTATTACATTTTTTCCAGTAAGGGAAGCTATTGATCTGAAAGACATGGATACTGGTGGACTCCCAGAAAAAGAGAAGGTTGATTGGATTTGCTTTTGCTTTTTTCCTGAGGGATAATGACATGATAAAACATGGGGTTTGCAGTTAATAGACTTGAGGACACCACCTTTCAAACTGTTTAGAAAAATAGACATAATTTAGAACCTACCAGATTTCATTCAGTGGGATTTATTTTATTACAGCTGATACTAGTCAACACACAATATATAGTTCAGCTGCAAAACACTCAGCTTAATATTTTGCTAAGATGGATATTATGCATTATAATTTACTTCACAAATCCCAGAAATATACATAACCTTATTCTGTAATCCCAAGATCAAACAGATAAATAAAAACATTTAATATACATATAAGTATACATAATATACATATAATCAGTGTGGGTACTTCTGTTTCAGGAGATTGCTGTTAATAGATCATCTTTGTATCTATTTTCAGTGTCTCTGCTCCAGTTCAAATCCAACCCAAGTCAGTGGTACTTGTTACCTTCTAAACAAATTGCAAGTCATTCCCATCTCATTTGGCAGCTCTGAAGGAAGTCTCATCTCAGGAGACCAAGGTTGGAATAAGTTATGAAGATTGAACTGAACACTCACAAAAAGAAACAATTCTTCCATATTTGACTGAACAACAATTACATTCCCACACATTCATTATTCTGGAATTGATTATATTTCAGAGCCTAACTTCTTTTTCAGTTTAGTTGGGAAACTAAGGTCCACTAAAGTAGTATGTCATAGCCTTTGCGTAAGATTTCTTCCAGAGTCTCATATGCATATGTAGGTGAATCATTACAGCTAGAACATGGGTTTTCAGACTGTTGACAGACATCTGATTTAGTTCTTTATTGTAAATGGAGCTAGCAAAAGTTCCCATTCTCAAAACAGTATTGACTGATGTCAAGTTGCAGAGTGTGAGCCACTCAGACCAGAACCAGATAGCAACGCAGTGATAGCAACCATGACATGACCAAAGGTAGAAAAGGGGTGAGTGAGCGAGAAAATAATGATGTTCTTTTTCTGTTTGACAGGGGTTTCTTGGGTGAACAGCTTTTAAATGTCATGTTGTTAAAACCATTTTCCTGGAACATATCTGACCAAACACGTTGTTTCATTAAAAAAGGTTGTGGTGAGTTAGCAGGTTTGATAAACTTGCCAAGAGGTCATTGAGGTCAAGGAATATTCTGGTTAAATGTAGAGAAAGGGGGGGGGGGGGAACCAAACCCAAAAAAACCCCAAACTAACAAACAAACCCCCCCCAAAATAAGCAAAACCAAGAAAACCTGAAAATGGTGAGGTTTTTTCCCATATAAAAAAATTCATTCACTACAAATTTCTTTTGCTTAAAAGTATAATTTGAAGACAACATAACAAAAATAATGGCTGTTTCAGAACATATTATTTTATTTTACTTAATTTCTCAAACTGCCTAGCACCATACTAATGAATTAAAAAATGCATAGTATACCTGCTAGTCTATCTAGGCAGGCACTTTAGCCTCTGCCTATGCCCAGGGACATGCTTCTGGGGTTGTTCCGTGAACACATAGTGAGGCAATTCTTGAGGCTGCTGTTAAAGCACTGTTTGGAAAGCAGTCTAGGTAGACTGACCGAATCCTGTGTAAGGCCATAGTCATCATGGCAGGATTTGTTGACAGTCACTCAGTGAGTAAGCAAGCTATGAATTAGGCCCAGGAAGAAAAGCCTAAGAAAGAATGGAGCATGCTTCCTTAAAATGTCAGAGCTCTTCAGGGGAATGCTGTGATAGTGAAAAATAATGTGGATTCTTTAGAGTTCCCTTGAAAAAGAAATATTCTTCTTTTCTTGTGGGCAGTGCTTTCTGGAATACTACTCTGAAAGGTTTTACTGAAATATTCTGCTCTAAAGGACACTGCTTGCAAATATCATGTTTAGTTTTTTAACTGAAGTGGTTAGTATAACAAAAAATATGATTGGACTGCCTTTACCTGAAAGCTGTTCTTGTATGTCACTATATCCACCTCTCTTCTGGACTATGACAAGGACAGTGAGACACACAGCTTGCCTTTCCGATGATTACATATTCGCCCTCCACAAATACAAATTGCTTACTTGCTTTTTTAATGAGAATTCCATGGGGTTGACTCACTACTACAAGATTATTTTCTTAGAAAAACCTTGTTAGATTTTACCCTCTCAGCAATGCTAAAGTAGTTGATACTATATCAAATTGACAGTGCTTAGAGGGAATTAAATAATTTGAGAATTAAGAGTACTCTGTACAGGGCAGCAAAATGATTAACAGCTTTCTCAACTTGATCTATCTTCTGTGGTGTTTCTTCTGGAGGTAATACTTTGATGCCAAGGGTAGCCCTTCTTTGACAAGGAGCAGTTTAAATTCTCTGTTATGAATGTCTGTCCTTCTCATGTTCCCAGCCTCTTACAATGCCAAGCATCAACTATGGAGGGCAACAGATTTTAGACACACCCCTTCCCAGTAGGAAAGATATGGAAAAAACAAGTGGAAATGCAGTAGGTAGTACTCATTGCACAATACTGAAGTGTTTTGAAGTAACAGATTTCAGGAAAACTCAGACATTCGTGTCATCCCAATCTAAATGGACAATTATGTGCATAAAAATAAGATCAACGGCACAAATACTGGAGTAATGCAGACACACCACTGGCCTGAGCTGTCAGCTATGACTCAGCTGTGAATGGTTCATTCATTCCATCATTTTCATAGACACAATTACTGCAATATCATTAAACCCCACACATTTAAATATACCAAATATTTGACAAAAAAACAAGCACACTCTGGGCAGTTCTTCTGAAGCATTTCTCATTAGCAGCATTTTCTTTGTATCATTTTGA
>VYZW01034669.1:30648-97721 GCA_013401315.1 Balaeniceps rex | reverse complement strand
TAATTGTCATTCTTTTTGTACATGAAATGAAATAGGGCTCCCATGGGGAAGAAAGGAGTATGTGACCAGGTACTTATCATCATGCAAGCACACAGAAAGGCTTAATTGGAATTACACAGAAAACAGCAGTTGTGTTATTTCCTTGCACATAAGGACTAATTCTGCAAGCTCAGTATTTCCCTCGCCCCCTTTTTTAACATGAATATGTTATTTTTTCACTGCCCATGTGTCTGGGAAGGCTTTAATATCAAGGGCTACAGGCTGCAGTATGTGAGTTGTAACAAGTGATTTAGTGGCTGATTTAACCATGTCAAAGGTTGAAACTGATGTCGTACTTTGAGTGTGGAACTAAACACAGAGAAAAAAAAGAGTGATTGAGAAATAGGCATAAGTACCTGGAAAAAATGTTCTACCAGAAAGTGACAAAAATTGCTAGTAGATATGTAAACCTGGAAGGCTGACAGGCAACAAACTTGGAAAAATGTAAGAGGCATTAAGAAAGCATCAGCTCTCTCATTAAGCCTAATACTGATGAGGTTTTTCCCGTGCTACCAATTTAAGCGTTATGCAACAAAGCCAGGGTTACTTCATACCCTAGAAAAATCAATGTTCTATGAAACTTGCTGTTGCTTTAGGATTTTCGTATTAAGTGGCATAAAATGCTGTTACATCATTTTAACAAAATGAACGAATGTTGGCCCAATTTATTTTCAATACTTGTCACCAACTGTTTCTGCAAATTGTAGAAAAGGGAAATGATACTTTGTAAAACTGTCTGATTCAGTGAGTGTCTGGCAACTGTGTTTCTGAATGAACCCTGCCCTTCAATTCCTCAGTGTGGCCATGAACAAGACACTTTGCACTTGGACAAACCTTGGAAATTCACCTTCTCCCATTAGGGAAGGGCTGTGGCAAAAGAGGGGCATGTATTTATAAGCCTTTTGTTGTGTCCCTGTTGTGCATTGGTTTGAAATGCTTGGAGGATCTAATCCTACTGCTGGATCTTTGCAGGAGAATCGGTGAGCTTGTGGGAGAAGTGGTACTTGTGGCCATCAGTGCAGCTGTGCTTGGTCTGTAGGCTTCTACACAAGTCTATTACTTGCTACAGAACTCAAATTAACCTGTGATTTGTCTTTTATTTGAAGAAGTTTTCAGTCTGTTGGTTCATGTGCAGGTATTCATCTGGTCAGATATAGACCAGATAGAAAATAGAAGGGCATTTCTAACAGAAGTCCTCTCTGCACACTGGCTATTTCAGTGTTTACAAATAGAATGGGACAACTTGCTTCGAAAATGATTCCTACAGTTTTCCCCTGGAGCCTTCAGTGATGATAGGAAGGAACCCATTTGTCTTTACAGAGTTTACTACACCATCTGGATGTACATACAACCTAGCTTGAGCCTCTTCTGTCAAACTGGTACGGTCAGTCACGACAGTCAGCACATGCACTGGACATACTGCACACACATACTGGACCAGCACACTGGATGGTTAGCTTCTCTTTTGTTGTAGCATAACCATTTTATCTAGTTACAGCCCTGTGATGTTTGTTTCCCATGAACTCCAGAGAATATTACTCACCGCAATGTTTTTTAACCTCAGTTCCACCATTGCTCAACAAGGTTCCCCACTTAAAAGAGAAAAATGGATTTCAACAATAACAAGTACCACAATGTGTATCATGTGAGCAAATGATCTGAAAAGTGAATGTAATGCAAAGCTAGGATTAACACTACCGCTGCTAAGCTCACTTGTGTTTTCCTTACTTGACATCAGTAGCTCTCACAGTGTATCCATCTCCCCCTGAATTCATGTCTGCTGGAGGTCCTAACTTCTTGCCCATGGAGGGAGCTTGTATAAACCTTCTTCCGTTGAAGGTCTTCAGTGTCAGGTAAAAGGTAACCCTGCCATCATTTTTCATTTAAAATATACGTAGAGTGTTTCTGGTTTGTGCATAACAGTGAAACTGATCCATGCCCAGCAGGTGGTGATGTCACTGCCCAATACTTTGCTTTCACAGTGACATCATTGGTTCTCCTCCCCGGGTCCCCACTGATCTCTGCAGGCAGGCATGCTGGCAATGTGGTGCAGCTGAACGGGCACTTCTTCTTCACTACTCCGAAAATGTAGCCTAGGCTGTGCTGTATTGAGATGGTATCAGTCATTCTTGGTTTTACACAACATACATATCAAATACTGTCTCAGCCTATATTTCAAATTACTATGCTGGCATCCTGGGCCCTGATGCAAAGTCTACTGTTGTCTTTCCAGTGATCAAAACTGGGTTTAAATCAGGCTCATATTGAATGGATTTTACAAGCTGTCACACACTTCATTTATTTGATTAAAAAATCTGGCCCATGTTACTCTTAATTCTTCTGTGCTTGTGATTTGTACCAAGCAGTCTTGTAGTTTTAGCTTCATCTGTCACAGATGCATTTTTCATGCAGTGATTCATCTGGACATGGTGTAATAGCCTTGTCCACCATTTAATTTTAGAGTTTCTTTGGTTTTCAGTGTTTTTTCCTGTTTTCTCCTTAAGACTCAGTGAATTCCAGAAATTGCGCTATGCAATGCTTTTTGAGTCTGTCAACTCTCTATGCATTTTCTCCTTACTGCAGTAAAAATAGTTGCTGTCATTTTCCTTTGGTTGCAATTTCATGAAGCCCAAAATATAATTTTAAACGATTAGTCCAACCACCAAGACTTTTCATTTTTATTTAAATAAAGTCCCTCTTCATACCAAACACAGCCGTTTTAACACTTTTCTGGAGGCTGGTTTGGGTTTTTTGGGGGGGTGGTTTTAGTATTTTTTTTCCTCATTTGCTAATCTAATCCACAGTGATTTTCTAGGAACAAATAGGAAACCTTTCAACCACTTCTAATCGGTCCCAACTGTATCTCCTATCCACGTTGCCAAGTGCTGTATTCCCTGCTGTACAGTGAAGAATCAGAAGCATGCACTCAAATTTTTATAACAACCACTTTTTAAACACTATGAAGTGATATTACATAGCTGGTTCTGTTATCTCCTAAACAACTCTTGTTGGAGCTGCTCTGTTTCCATCAGGACAAGTGGTACTACACAAGGTTAAGGTGCAATGGCTCATCTCTTCCTCTAAGCAGTTTTATTGAACAAGAACACATAAGGGCTCTGCATGATTTCAGATGTGTCTGTACATTATAAAAAATACATCTTTGCATTGCTAAGTGAAAGAGCCAGATAAATCTGGGACCAAACAGAATATCTGTCTATCAGTCCTCCAAATTAGCTCTGCCAACATTCCAGCAATGAAAAGCAGCCGCAAAACTTTACCAGACATTTACATTAGAGTAATACCTCTGGAATATGCAACCCAGTGATTGCATACAATTGCATTTGGCCCTAATCATGGAGAAGCATGGAGACAAAGGCCAGCTGTATAAAGAGAGTTTGGCCAATAGTTGGAAGCATGTAGAGAACATTTGCCCCTGCCCATTATCCTCTCTTCCTTTTCAGGATCCCCAGGTGGAGTACATCTTGGGCCTTGACTTTTTTTCTGTGGATTTGACAGCCACAAGCAATATTTTTTTTTTTTTTTTTTTAAGATTTGGACTCCTGGTAATTTCTTTTAAAATAGGATCTTACTTGCGAGCCTTTCAT
This sequence comes from Balaeniceps rex, assembly GCA_013401315.1. Lineage (NCBI taxonomy): Eukaryota > Metazoa > Chordata > Aves > Pelecaniformes > Balaenicipitidae > Balaeniceps > Balaeniceps rex. The sequence continues at coordinate 94,077 of VYZW01034669.1, read as the reverse complement.
TGCCCAAGTGCCAGCTCTATTTTCAATAGACTGGACAGTTCATCTTTTTTTAATGTGAATTGAAGACTAGCTGTTCAGCTTTTGTTATTGATTCAATCCTTCAGCTTTGTTCTGTATCACAACTATGTTTCATGTTGAATCAAATTAGGTTTTATACTTGACAACTGATAAATAAAAATTCTAATTTAAAAATTATTTCAAGGGAATACAACAGTCTATTGAAAGCCAACTGCTTGGAAATAAAACCAGGGGACAGATAAAATTTAGGTGAAACGTATATTACAAAGACAGCTTCTTTGCTGAATCAGGCAAGTGTCCAATTCACTGTTTCCATGAAACATGGTGCTGTGTTCACTTGTCACAGACAATTTGTAAATTCCAGCAGGTCTCCTGCTTAGTCCTAACATTGCTCCAGCAGATACTACATATTTGCTGTATTTTTTATATCACACTTAAAGAAATTAACACAGATTGCAGGCTGGCAGGAAAAAAATCCCTGGGGAGCTGCAAGTTTGTACCCTCTCTTGGGCAGATGAGTCAAATCCTACCACCTCTTCCCTCTGGCACAGGCTCTTGGAAGCAAAACCTTTAGCTCACACCTGCGCAACGGGACATCTCTGCTGGAAACCTCTTTCAAGAAATTAATATGGAGATGCAACTAGGAAATAATAACTCATTTCACTAAGACAAGACTCCACCAGTTACTTTGTTTCAGTAGCCACTGAGCTAATTATTTGTTGACAAATTGTGTAATAGTATATTTTGGGACCCTATGATGGTCCCATTTAGCTCTTGCACAGATCGTCTTTTCTTGCAAAAGCTGATTGACATGGTTTGTTCTGTTTGTGAATGTACTCCGTAAAAAGTATGAGGATGGCAAAACTTAAGGCTAAACCCTAACCACAAAATGCCTGCCATGAAGTCTGCAGTAGCTGTTCTGTCACATCAGAGCACCTGAAAATGACCTGCGATTCACCTTTCTCTCTCTTGTGAACATCATTATCATTTGCAACATGTGATTGTTGCAACTCTGCGGTTAATACTTTCATTGACATATTTCTTCTTGTATTGTAAATACAGGTCTCAAGTACGTCCATTCAGTTCCTCGCTCCTGAAATTGGCTCTGCTTCACTGCTCCAAGGAGCAATCCCTGACCCAGAGGCCAAATGCTGCAGAGCAGCTTCAGACCTTTCTGGAGTGGATTGGCCACTGTGTACCTCTCGGCCTGTGTCTCCTCTGGGATCCATACAAGAGCATATAAGAAGCAAATGTTAAATTTCTTGTAATTATTCAGCTCAGAGTGACAGAAGTAATGTCAGTGTTTTTTTCCAGCCTTCCAGAATAGTGTTGCTGCTTATAGGATGCTATGCTGGTTATATGCTGGCAACATATTGGTAGAGTACTGTGCAGGTATAGATGGGTTGAGAGCTGACCAAGAGACTTTCTGCACACATGACGTGAAGGTGTTCAGGGTTGTGATGGCAGCAAAACTGTAGTCAAGTCTAACCTAATGAAACCCACTTCTTAACAGGTACGTGTTACGGATGCCTCTAATTTCCTTCTGCAGCTGGGGATATGGTGGTTGTCCTACCAGCACAGATGTACTGTTTTGCTGCACAGTGCTAGCAAATATGGATGATCTCATGTGAAAGGTTCAAAGGCAATTGGAGGGAGGGAGGAGATGGGCAGACAAACTGCACAATTGCATAAAACTTGTTTTCCTAGGAAACTATGGGAAAACCCTAGCAGTTGTTAGCAAAAACTTTTTTCCCCCATCAGTCAATGTATTTATTTATTTATTTATTGACTTTACATGCAAAATATCCATAGGACCCTATCAAAACTGTATCTGCACATTACAAAGAACATGATGACATTTAGCTGTGCTACAGGCATGGGATAGACCAAAAGATATATCTTAGCTAGGCACTGATTTACCAAGAGGTTCTTAAATGGCTCTGACTCTATCCCCTATTCCCGTTGTCATGGTGTCATGTATTTTCTCATATCAGGCACCAGTGTCAGAGCCACGGGATTTTGATAACCTCCTGCACCCTATCTCTGATCTGGAGTTGCACCCCTGCAAGAACACCAAACACAAAAATGATTTCTTTTGCATAGGTGGCAGTTTTGAATGATGTTTAATGACCTGGTCCTTTCGCTTTGTGTTGCAAAGACCTGGGGACACTTGTCAGCTCCTGGGGTTTAGAATTCCTCCCGCACCAACTTCAGCCTGTTGCAGTCAAGAGGGGAAGGGAAGCAGCTGCCACTCTGCCACACAGCCATAAAGCAGAAAGCACAGCTTGTTTTTGAAACTACATTCCCTACTAATACAGGCTTTCCTTCAAACTGCCTCCTCTGTCTTTTTCATACTTTGCATTTTACTTGAATTTTGTTTTCTAACCTTGTGCTTGCGTCCTCCACTCCCAGAGTCACCTGGCCTGCACAAATGCAATCTGACTGGAAATTTTGTATTCTCTCCCATGGGAAACATATAGACTTTCTGTTTTAAATCTGCCTGGTGCATGGCTGCAAAAATCTTCCATTGTCATTTCACATTCTAGGAATGAACAGAGGAAGGAAGGCTTTTTCAGCCTTCACTCCCCATTTGTCACAAAGAGGCTAAGGGAATATTTTTGTCAGCCGTCCACATTAGGTGGTATTTTTTTTCTGCAATGCTAGGCACAGAACTTGTGAATTCACTTCTGTGTTCAATCATTAGACAGGTACTTTCAAATTTTCAGCTTGGGATTTGACAGTGTGCTGGAACACTAGATGCATTTTATTAAAATCGTATGCTTTGCAATGAGGCAGTGTATGTGTGATATTGCCTCGCATTTTGACTCTCTCAGCCTGAAATAGCCATTCAGGCTCTTTATACTGGACAGTGCACTAACTTGGCAGCCTCAGTTTCAACTGGATCAGGGATGAGCAGCAAAGTGCATTTCCTCAAATTAGACTGAGCATATGATATGGATTTTTGCTAGATTCAGCATGGGTCTGGGGGACAGATTATTTCTCGTCTAGTATAAAGACTGCCGAGATAAACATACTTTCCTGACATCTTTTTGAAAAAGTTTCAACTTGCTGAGTTATATTCTACTGGCTTGGCTATTTCTATCCCATATTTTTTACAATTTTGGTCTGGTTCCTGTATGTCCCACAGTTCAACCAACTCTCACAGAAATACGGTCTTCGTAGCACTCTGTAGAAATAGGCAGGTTTGGCTGCAGAATATTGATGTGATGTGATACAGAATGGAATCAGATGTTGTGCTTTGGATATCTTGATTAAAGCTTGTCAGCAATTCATTGAACAACTCTTATTTCCTTTTTCATTTTTGTTTATTTTTGGGTTTTGTTTTTTTTCCAAAAACCTCCAAATCCATTTGAAAGCAGATATGGTGGTAATGAGTAGCCTGGCTGTAAATGTTTTGGAAAAAGCTTTCAAAATTGTCAGCACCATATTTGACTGTTTTGATCCAGAAAACTTCATTTTGGGGATCATAGTGACTATTCTGATTTTTTTTCCCAAAAAAGTTTCAAGCACTAACTAAAAGAAAAAGACAATAAGATTAAGAAAAAAACCCATTCTAATAACTCAGAAACTACACAATGTGACTCAAGTTGACTTCTTTCATTTTTGGAGCTGGTTTTTATATTTCTACACTGTGTCTTGACACAAGACAGACATAATTTTTAAAATATCAAAAATTCTTGTGGTGCAGGGAAAACACTTCCTCCTGGTCCCAAGCTTGAATATGATAGATTTCAGTAGAAAATTTTTCATACTAAAATGTCCCTAGGAAATCACTCAAACTTATTCAGCTCCTCAGTTGCCCCCTTCAGAATTTTTGATCACCAAGAGCAAGTGGAATGAATGATGAGCCTTGTGTATGTGTGTCTTTGAGTAACTGTAGAATAGTTCAACATTAGTCCTGGACTAAACCAGTGAAAATATCATCACAAAATCTCCTTGTACAATAAAAGCAATACAAGGAATTAAGTCTAATCAAGGGTGGAGGTGGAGATGGTCTTGTTATGAAAAGAAAAAGGAAAATTAGCAAACTGTTCTTTAAAAACCCACCCTGTGATACGAAGCCCGGGCTCGCTGAAGCATTAGAACCAGCCTCGCAGCCTTGCAGGCAGAAGCCCATAAGCGTTGTGGGCATCACACAGCATGAGCCGCACAAGTCCTCCCCCTGCATGGTGCAGTCCTCTTCTGCACGTTGCTTCTTGCAGTGACAGAAGGGGTACTGCCCACGGCCGGAGTTATGTATTTATATGCAGGACTTTAGCAGGAGCTTAGATAATGCCTTTAAATAATCCGTGCAGTAGATTTGGGGGCACTAACATGGGTTTACACTTTCTGAGAGGTTCAAAGTGCCCCAAAAGGGACCCACTGACAAATTCTACCATCTCCCGTCCCAGTGTCTGAGGGCTGCAGCAGTGTGATGCTGAGGGAGAGCTGGAGGATGAGTGAGGAAGCAATTTACCTGGCAACAAATCTCGTGTTTGCTAAGTAATAAGGGTAAGAAACCTACAGCTCTGTGAGGCAAAAAAAAATACCCCATTAACTTTGCTGCCAGAGGAAATCAAATTTAAGTTCAACTGTAGGTGCTTTTTAAATAAATCTGTAATTCTAACTTCAACAAGTGCAGCCGAGTACAGCAACCTCAACAGAATCTGCCCACTCTTTTCTAGGCTTTTTGATTCATTGGACATGTGGGAACATGCATGTGTGAGTGTAAGGGGACAGGAGGCCCATATGTGAGGAGATCCTCTTGGCAGCCAGCATCCTTCTTTGGGAAAGGATCCAAGACAAATTCTTGATGCACTCTTAGGGATTAATAAAACAGAGCAGAATGGGAAACTGTTAGATGGGATATAGATACAGTGGACTGTTGTGAGTGATGAATTGCTGATTCTCCCTGTAACTTGGCAGGCGACAGCAGAGAGACTTCTCTTGAAAGAGTTTACAAATCGCAATGTGCTGTGGAGCTACGGCGGTCTCCCCCTGGCCACAGAGGTCACTGCAAGTGGCCACAGCCCATAGCACAAGCCAGCACGGAGGACATCATTATCCTATTGCCTCAGCACCTATCTGGGTGAGCTAGAAAAAGGAGATGTTTGAGAGGAAAAAAAAGTTTAGTTTTGCCACTCTCATGTTATGTTGACACATTCAGGAGATGGTGCCAGAGAGAAATACAGAGATACGAATCTGAAGAAGGAGAAACAGGCTGATTTGGTTTGTGCTGAGCTCCATGCGGGGGCAGCTCAATGGGGTAAATGACACCAGTAGCTTAGGTGCCTCTTCACAACACCGCTGTATGCAGCATGGACACAGTTTTTATCTTCTCCACTCTGTAACCATTTACTCCATTATACACTGTGCAGAGTTAGATATCTGTCCAGCATGGCACTCCTAGCTACAGTGGTACTTCGTCGCTGTGGTGTGTAAGGGATGCCAGCCATGGGAAGCAGGACAGTTCATCTTCTCAAGCACGAAACACCAGAAGAGGTGGAGGACTGAGAGGGCTGTAGCCCCCCAGCCCATTTCTGTTGGCTGGAACAGTGCACTTGCTCCTCTCCATGACACAGCTGGACCTGAGTTTCTGCAGTGTCTCAGGAGTATCCTCCTGCCAAATCGCTCTCCTCTGAGTGGAGAGGTGGAAAAACAGAGCATGACTGCTGGCTGAGGTGTGAGGCCAGGAACCCAGCAAGGACTGCCTGCTGCAGATTGGACGAGGACTTGGGGTCCATGCCCAAGCAGGGGGCAGCAAGAGGTAGAGGAGGAGTTGTCTGTGGAACCAAACACAGGCAGCTCTGCTGTTGTGGGAGCAAACACTATTGAGAGAAATTAAGCTGGTACAAGCCAGCTTCTTGATGGGTAGCTTGGGAACAACCTCTGGTTTCTACAGAATCGGACCAAGCCACTTCCAAAAGGACCACGACAGCTGTCTCCAGCATTTGCCACTATTTCCCTACATGTCCATGGGGCTGCTTCCCCCCGCCCCCCTGCCCCACCTTTTAAGAATTTTAGCTGAAATTCATGTTTTACAGAATTTTTTCTTCCAAGGTGACTGTGTTCCAGGACAGCACATCATATTGCCGGTGTGTGGAGGAATCAGGTGTGAGGTAATTTCAGTCTGCATTTCAAGGGGCAGGACTGACAGCAGTCTTTCTGTCTGGTCCCAGTGGCACACAACCAACTATTTTCTGTTAGAAATAAGAGCCTGCCCAACATCTGATTCAAGATGGGACTGAGAACTGGGTCCTGGGGGTTACGTGGAGGATTACGGAGGATTGCAGGGTTCATAGGCTAGGAGAATGACTTTGCTTTGCCTTCCTTCACAGAATTTTGTTACAATAAGAAATATTACCTTGAGACAGTGCTCTAAAGAGCTTGAGCCAGACTCGCAGCCTCCAATACCTGGGAGGGAAGTGTGTACACTGGCATGTGTATGCTTCCAGGATCACATCATGGGCAAGAAACTGCTGCACCATGCCGCAGCAGGAAGTCATCTTCTAGCAAGGGTGCCTTGGGCAAGGGACGCTGTCAGAGGCACAAGCACCACAGCTGCGTGCACTTCTCTAGCCTTTCTCTTGGTTTGTGGCAAGAGATTGCTTGTGGGTCACAGATCATATACCCAAGATATAGGGAGCCTGAGTGGGAGAGGGATCAGGGAACTGCATGGCTTGTAGATCCAGGTGGCAAGCAGGGAAGTGTGTGGCATCTGCCAGATGCCTCTTGCACAATGGAAACTGTGGGTAATGGAGACCGAAAGGTTAGCCTGTGGAAAAGGTATGCAGAACTTGCCTATTCTTCCTTCTGCTTCAAATATAAAAGGTGCACTCCTGTTAACATTTTCTGGTTGTCAAATTGCTAAAGATTTCTGCTTTTCCTTTTTTTTTCCTCCTGCTTTCCCTCAGATTAACCAATCTGTCAGGAATTTCATATTCCTGTTCATCTAAAATGACCCCCTTATCCTGCATAAGCATCTTTTCTCATTAGAAAGCTATCATCCAGGCTGTTAGCATTTCCAGATATTTTCCTTGTCATAAATGAAATATTGCAGGTGTCCTATTGACCTGGCAGAGGAAAGTACTAGCCTAATTGGGACATAAATGCAGGAGGATTTAATAAGGAGGCACATTAGTAGTCTAGCCCTTCGCTAAGACCACCTGATTTTTCTAGTCTGGGTAGAGACTGTGGCAGTGTCCTGCCCTGACCTGCAACTACCCAGATTTGAGGTGCAGAGGCTCTGGGGGCATCTTCTGGGCATGGAGGTCACATAACCTGCATAGTTAAAGGAGGTATTTGCACCAGAGGACTGCCTGCTCTCATATAGCCAGGACCAAACAGTTGATATCCTAGCAGGTAACCAAACTGAGCTGAGGAGTCCCTTTGACTGACAACCTAAAGTCACCTGCTCTCATTTATTCTGCAACGTGACCAGGTCCTCAGTTGCTCTGAAATAGAATAATTCTGTCTGTGGTAAATGAGCTGGGGACTTGGTTTTACATTACATGCATTTTAATGACTTTGCCACAGCATGTCTTGGGCTTAAATCCGCCATGTCCTATACATCTGAGAAGGGAGGTGAGACATGCAGACCTTTGACACCAGACTTGTTCATTTGTCATGTGTTCGTCATATACATGGCTGGTATTATATGCTATTATATCTCCAGTCAAGGAGTGCCTTCAGCAGTCCACATCTCATGTTCACATTTGTGGATAGTGAAATGGTGGGATGGTTCACCTGTGAGAAAAGGCAGCAATTTTTTCCCTGAGTCTGTGCCTGTTGTGAGTTACACTATATATTTCTTCATGGCTCATGTATAAAGGGCTTTGTTGCCACTCATTGTCTGGCAATCAGACACTGAGTCAGATGCTGTCCCACAGCTGTGACCACATCACAGGGATACAGCTAAAACTGAAGGGGCTGAGAGGGTGTGAGCCTGCAGAGGCATCGTATAGAGCTGACCATAGCTATAGTGTTATCAGGGCACTCATACTCTCTAAGATGTTTGAATTGGTGAGTTTGGTGCCTTGAAATCAGTGCTCAAGGAAGGAGAAAGTTCTGTGCTTTTAAGCTTTTATAGCTGCAGGTGCACTGTCTATCTGTTTCCTGACACTGATTTATGCTACTGGGGAGCAGACAAAGCCACAGAATCCAATAATAGAGATTGGTTTTGTTTACTGACTTTCATACTCTGAAGTGCTCTGAGAAACTTCCACAAATGGCAAGTTAAATGTTAACAGTTCAATGTGTTGCACAGTTCCTTGGGTGAATTAACCCCTGTAGTACTAAAGGCTTTCCTCTTGCAATCTTGCAACCTGCCCTCTGCTTGCGGCTCTGTACCCTTTCAGTTAAGCTTCTCTGGCAGTGTTTTCCAGAGCCCTGGTGGCAGTAACCTTTCCCTTGTGGGGCTCATGCTGTTGACTTCATGGTGTAAGCCTCAAGGGCCCTGCAAGCCCAGATACAGCTGTTACAGTGGGCTGTGGTGGGAACCAATGTATGCCATCAGCTATGGGCTCAGTTAGCAAAGCTTTGGAGTATAAGCCTGTCTCAACATCCTGTCTGCAACAAACACCTAAGTAGACAAAATTCAGCAGCCGGTGTGAACTCAATAGATCATACCTAAATTTGTGCATTAGAGCATTGCCAACCGAAGAGAGCACCTGCTGTGCCAGGGTATTAAAAATCACCAATCATTTTTACCAATCCTCCCTCTTCCCCCTTATTTCCCTTGAACTTCTGTCAAATACACAAATCAGATATCAGAATCTCAGTAATATATTCCATCAGAAGCAAGTTGCATTTATTTTTCTTAGCCTGGTTTCCAAAATAAATGAGTCTGGTATGACCCATCTGTCAGTCAAACCATCTCTCTCATATCTTTTAAATCTGTTGGGCAAATTGACCTGCAAGTCGTTAAGATAACTAAAATTTTGGAACTTTGGTGAAAATCAGTTTCAGCGTGTGTGAGAGAGAGCCAAGCTATTGCCCCAGTGTGGCACGACTCAGCATTTCTGCACTGTTAATCTATTAGCTGCTAACAGATGTTCACAACAGGCAAAATATTTGTAACTAGCTAACCACATCTTGAACTGTGGCTTGTTCTTGTACCATCCGCACTTCTTGCATCCCCACGTTAGAGGCGTGTCATACAAGAGTCAAGGAGTACCAGAATGAGGGACTACGACAATGACCAGGAGAAGAGGACACATCTCTCTAGGAAATGAGTTTGATTAGTTCTGCTTCACATGGAAAAATTTAGAAAATGGGATTCACCATAAGCTCCAAAAATGGTCTTCGAGTCGACTCTTATGAAACCTAGTTTGTTCCCAATTGCAGATTGTCTTAATGAGCCATCTCCCCTTATCTTCTGCTCCACCAGGGAAAAAAATAGCGTTCAGGTGTGTAATTCTCATATCCATCTTACCTTATTTGTCAACCTCACCAGTTCTCACTCATTTAAGTCTCTGGCAAGCTATAAGCATTGATTAATGTACTGTATCATGGTATCTGTTAAGTTGTTTCTGGCAATATTTGACAAGTTCTTATGTTTCTCCTTGCCAATCTTGTTGGTTTGGATTGCATGATGAAATCATGTATGCTCAGATCAGGCTGTGACTGGGGAGTTATTGCTTGATAAAGTTAGTGACTTTCTTTTTCCATTATTGCGTTTTAAGCTGTGTTTATGACAGACTGTCTGACATATTAGACATAATAAAGGGGCTAATAAACAGTATTATTGAAATCCATATAGAAGATAGGTCAAAAGAATATAGAAGAAGAAAACACTGTTAATTATAGATGGAAGGCTGGCTTCTGAAAGTGCTGGAGGGTCTGTTTTAAGGATGTTTATCTCCAGTAGGTTATGAAAAAGTCAAAAGAGCACATTCTTATCAACAAATATGTATGAATTAAATTTGGAAATAAATATCCGTTATATTCCTTTATCGAGTTATCAAGATAAATGAGATGCCAGAAACTAAACTTTTATCTTCAGTGACATGATGTTGTTCTGTTTTCTAGTTTTATTTCCTTCCTCAAGTTTTCTCTTCCCCTCCAAGCCAACATGATTTTTCCTTTCCTGTGCTCAGCTGAAAGTAAATGAGTCTTTAAACGGTTTCTTGATTCTTACTGATCCTCGCTACTTCACAGTTTTGTAATAAAAAAAAAAATCTCCTCTCAAGTGTAAAGCAACATAGTCTTCTAAAGAAACTCTACATGCTCACTTAGGAGGATATGTTATCTTTTCCTATAACTTGCTTTTTCTGTCAGCTATAAGATATACGAGAACTTTAGGAATTCTTAATATGCTAAAAAAGTTCTGCCTTTCACAGTCACTTAATAGTGAGTGATGGCTTGGGCCTGTAGAGCTTAATTTTACTTTAATTGGCCTGGATTGTCCCCAGGTACGTGATAGTGGGCACTTGTGGAAAAATAATTATTCCACATTTTACAAGTAATTGCACTTCAGTATCTCTGCAACAAGAAGACTGACCTTTCCACAACTGGGTAATTCAGAGGTGCCTCCTTCTAAAAGTAATATGCCCTTGGCATTTTTCCATCAAGCTTGGGAACAGCTTCATTAAAATGCTTTTGCAACCAACACCCACCTATGGATGTACACAATTCCATAGGGATCCTTGTGAGGGTTCTTGTGTATCACATGTAACACATCTCAAGAAGGGCAACGAAGCTGGTGAAGGGTCTAGAGCACAGGTCTTATGAGGAGCGGCTGAGGGAACTGGGGTTGTTTAGCCTGGAGAAAAGGAGACTGAGGGGAGACCTTATCGCTCTCTACAACTACCTGAAANTGCTAAAAAAGTTCTGCCTTTCACAGTCACTTAATAGTGAGTGATGGCTTGGGCCTGTAGAGCTTAATTTTACTTTAATTGGCCTGGATTGTCCCCAGGTACGTGATAGTGGGCACTTGTGGAAAAATAATTATTCCACATTTTACAAGTAATTGCACTTCAGTATCTCTGCAACAAGAAGACTGACCTTTCCACAACTGGGTAATTCAGAGGTGCCTCCTTCTAAAAGTAATATGCCCTTGGCATTTTTCCATCAAGCTTGGGAACAGCTTCATTAAAATGCTTTTGCAACCAACACCCACCTATGGATGTACACAATTCCATAGGGATCCTTGTGAGGGTTCTTGTGTATCACATGTAACACATCTCAAGAAGGGCAACGAAGCTGGTGAAGGGTCTAGAGCACAGGTCTTATGAGGAGCGGCTGAGGGAACTGGGGTTGTTTAGCCTGGAGAAAAGGAGACTGAGGGGAGACCTTATCGCTCTCTACAACTACCTGAAAGGAGGTTGTAGCAAGGTGGGTGTCGGTCTCTCCTCCCAAATAACAAGCGATAGGAGGAGAAGAAATGGCCTCAAGTTGCCCCAGGGGAGGTTTAGATTGGATATTAGGAAAAATTTATTCCCTGAAAGGGTTGTCAAGCATTGGAACAGGCTGCCCAGGGAAGTGGTTGAGTCACCATCCCTGGAGGTATTTAAAAGACATGTAGATGTGGTGCTTAGGGACATGGTTTAGTGGTGAGCTTGGCAGTGCTAGGTTAATGGTTGGACTTGACAATCTTAAAGGTCTTTTCCAACCTAAATGATTCTATGATTCTATGCAAAAACAACAGGTATCATCCATAGAAATACCTGTAATGAACTCTCTGTTTTGGAAACAACATGGTGACTCCAGAACAGAGGCAGCATTGCTGTGTGTAAATAGAAGCTATGTCCGTAATCCAATACTTTTCAGATTGTGTCAAATAGGAAGACAAAGTAAAGGACATGGATCTCTGTCACAACTCAACCTCTTGCTGAACAGTTTTGGGGAGACTATTAAACACTTACAGGATAATTAGCAATGGTTAGAAGCCACCAGACCACGTAGATTTGTGGGAAGGTCTTGAAGGGGTGCGTAGGATGAATGGAGACATTGTAGAATTGTTTTTGGAATCAGTTTATGATCTCTTTGCAGGTCCCTGTAAAACAGAAGAAAGCAGAGTTTTTCTTTACCTGCTGGAGCCAGTCAGAAATAAAGCTGTGCAGAAACTGTAGTGCACTGTAGATTAGTGGCAATTACTACTACTCATTGTAGCAGTAGTCTTCTGTACCTGCCAACAACTGCATGTGGTGTCTGGCGATGGGAAGCGTATGGAGAAGATAGCTGGGCATGGCTCTCGCCCCACTCCTGTTTTGTCCTGGTGGTATGGTGAAAGTTGTGGATTCTCAGTCTGTTGGAATTCAAGGAATTGGACCTTTCTGTGGCACTTCTTGCCTGACCTATAACTCCCTACTGCACTAAGGCTCCCAGATGGATTTTTTGCACCTTCTGCTATTCCGCCGTACTGTGCAGATGTCAAACAGGCCTGTTAAGTCTCCTGTGGTGAGTGTGAGATCCTTTAGCACCTGTCTCCTCACACTTGCCTACTGCCATGCCATGTCTCACACTTTAGTGCTGCTGCTGCTGCTACCTTTCCTTCCCTCAGAGCTCCCCTCCACACACTCTTGACTGACAGCCCTGCAGTCTGTTCCCCAACTGCACCTGGTGCACAAGGGCAGGAGGAGCTGCGGCACTGTGCTCCATACATCCCTATGCTCCCATCTGGCAGCCAAACCCTGTGGCCTTCCTTGCTCATGTAGTAGATATGCTCTCCCATTATATGACTGGACATCTCCCAGCCTGTGGCCCCATGTATGAATCTCATGTTTTGGGAATGCACTGGCCTGAGGGGTCTGTAGAGGGGACAAGTGCGTCTGTGGGAATGGTGGCATTAGATGGCATTTGTAGTACCTAAATCCTGAAAAGCCTTCAGGAGAGGACATCTGAGAATGCAAACACATTGTGTTTATACTCTCCAGTCCCATTCATAGTGTTTTACACGTATTATTTAAGTATGGTAACACTCCCTGTAAGTTGTTTGGTTTTGTATACGTCTTGAGGAGCAAAGAAGCAACCTGCCTTTCCCTCCTCTATTTAACTTCTGTGGTTGAAGAAAGAACTGAAGAATGAAATATTTTTTTGAATAGCAGAGATTTATGTACACCAGCAAGTTGAAAACTGAGGAGTGACATCACTGGAGAATAGGATAGGGACTCAGCTGCTGGTGGGCTGAGACCACTGTTCATGGCTGGAGAGATCTCCCTGCCCTTGACTTTCACTGAGGGAAGAGCAGGGATGGTCTCCAAAATCATTGATTATGTTCTGCTTGGGGAGACAAAGGAGGCTGAATGGGCATCATTGTGATGGAGAGGTGAAAGAGGGCAATTATCTCCACAGCTGTCTTGAGTTCTCCTTGAAGGACAGTTGCCAAACCGACCATAAAAAGGTTCATTTGTAGTTCCTTAGAACTGAGTGGCTGTTTAAACACTGCATATGTTTACGTTGGTTGAGACTAGGGTCAGAGCACTTATTTTGCACTTTCCTTCATTCCTCTGAAATGTAAATACATTTCTTTATGTGCTGAGTGATTTACTTCAGTCCACAAAGGTATTTCCGAAAGGATCCAAACAGTGAATTTAGGTACTCATTGAGTACTGTTTTTCATTTAGCCTTGTGAGTTATACTCCCAAAGAGAGGGGCCAGGATTCTTGAAAGGTATTTGTCTATCTAACGATGCTTTAGAAAAATATGCCACGTGGAGCTACTAAAGTCATGTTGACTGCGAAGTATTGAGAAACTGTACTAATACATCTCTCGGGCTGTGAATATTACATATTCTTCAGAATTATGTTTTGCTTGTAGTTTATGGCATTGATTAAACTGAATAGGTATCTGTGAACTTGCAGTGGATGTACTTTGCATTTTAAGGAATAACATCTGTTGCCGTTCTACAGTGATTTGGTTTTGTATTTATTTATATAGCATTGATTTTTTTTTCACAGAAGGGTTAGGTAGCAGTCACTTTTGTTCTTTCTTCTTTTTTCTTATTAGGTGTTTGAGTTTAAAGAATTACTAATTAAGTTCTTTATTAGCTAATGCATATGGCAAATTAATCTCAATGAGTTTGTAAAAGGTGCTGTTACTTCTGAGAGCATGTATTACATATGCGTTTTTCATCACTTCAACAGAAAGTACCTTAAGTATAGGAGTTAACAAACTGTTAATCTTAAGACACATTGAGTATTAATTCACACTTCTCTTCTCATTTAAATGATTATAAAGTAGCACATAATGACTAGATGCAGTGTAGATACAGTAAGAAGTGTGCACTGTGCTTCCTTTTTGGATCCAAGTATACAGAACAATATTGGTTCACAAAGGTTATTATGGAGAGGCAATTTATGGAGACAGACCCTCTTTCTTTTTCATAAGCAAATTAAACATTCACGGTTGTTTCTCAGCTATTTCTTTGTTTGAAAAAAATAAAGAATATGGCATTGATAAAAGCCTGATATTGCTGGCAAACTACTGGGGATAGTATAGCTCCTCATGCAACTGAAAGAAAGTAAATAGGTGTTATTAGTGGAGGAGGAACAATTCAATGTTATTCAGGTTGTTTAACACTTCCCACATAAGAGCATGTATTTAATTCTTATCTGAGTACTGAACTTGAATTTCACTTGGATGAAACTTTTCCAGACAAGTGATATCCCTTAGGTGGATATTTTTGAAGGAGAGAGGACACCTTAACTCAAATAATTCATTTGTCTTCAACAAGATGCTCAAGAAAAAAAACATGTGATTTTTCTCTTCAGTGAAACAGTTGATAATCTTTTTTTGAAGTAAATCTTCACCCCATGTGCTTGGAACTTAAGCATGGATTTTAACAAGAGGTATCCTTTTGCAATTTTATGTCCATAAGCATGTTCCAGATGAGAGCTAAGCGGAGCAGGATCTTTCCTGTAACTACAACTTCAGACACCTGCAGGTTACTCAGGGTCCATGCTTCTTTGGGGAGAGAAGGGAGATGCTCTCAGTGGCTCTGCTACTGAATCTAGAATCTAGCACCTATTTTACACTGCTGAAAACAGATTAAAATACAGTGGGAAGAACAACAGAAATTGGAGAAAGGGCCTGGGAAAAGAGCCTGGTGCATGATAGCAGGACTCAGCAGCCACAGAGATTGCCTAGGCAAGCGTGCTTGGACTGGAAGCAGGCATGAGAAGTGAGTGAGGGGAGATGACTAGGGATCCTTGATGGGACAAACCATTAACAGTATAGTAAAAATACTGAAATTTTCCAGACGTAGAGTTTCCTATGACATAAAAGAAATGAAAACACTGCAAATTGCACTGTTGTGATGTAGGACATTGAACTACCTGAAGCTTTGTATGCAGGCTAAATTATCTCAGCTACCACTGAAGTTCACTGGCTGTCTAAATCATATCACACTGCTCTGAAATCATTGTTTCTTGGTCACTAGATGCCTCTGTGCTGTTATTCAGTCTTCCCATATTGTAATAGTGCATGTCAAAATGTCCTGCACAGCCTTTCCAAGATTAACTTTGTTTTTAACTCAATGATTTTGCCCTCACTTGAAAGTAGAGGTCCACTCAGTTGTCTGCAAATAGGTGAAGTGAAAACTACAATAAGGCTTTTACACTTTAACTCCCTGCCCCCACCAAACTCTTGTGGAAAATGCTCCTTTTCCTGCTCTCTTCTAATGTTATATTCACTGAATACTGAGCCTCAGCAAGACCGATATAGTCTGAATGTCATTACTGAATGTCATTATAGACTGAATAGTCATTACAACAATTTATATCTTGCTGCAGAATCCCGTGGAGGTAAATATGAACAAACTTAGTAAATTAGGTCTTCTCACAATGGTCCAGTCCATTTTAACTGTAGTAAATAAAAACTTTCCTGTTCACCTTTTGCTTCTTGCTTTGTAATAGCATCTTTATCTATGAACCTACATTTTTAGATAGCTAATGTATTTGTCTCCTTTTTATTTAGTTGACATCAGCTGACATAGGAGTTCCGTTATGCTTGTAAGTGATGTTTTTGGGAGCGTGTTCACTTACGTCAGGTAAAACATAGAGTAAGATAACAATTGTATATGAGGATGCTGAAGACTTGCGGCTCTAAGATCCACTGTGAAGTACTTCCGTAATCCTCGCAGGAGTCAGCGGTGTGTCAGGAGGAACTCTCCTTTCCTACGTGGATGTTCAGAGAGCTCATTTCAGAATAAACAAGTTAGCCTCAGCCTATTCATTTTTGTAAAGTTTTTGAGAGGGTTGAAAGATGATCTCTGAAAAGAGAGGAATATTATTGTCTTCAGTTACAGAGATCTGACTCCAGTACCATATATTACTTGTTTAAGAACCAGATTAAATTATCAAAGGCCAAACCAAATTTTAAATTTAAATTATAAATCAACAAGGAAAAAAAAAACCCAGATTAGATTATTGAAATCTTAGAGCAGTGCTATTCTGACAGAAATTAATGGAAGATGGAAAATCAAACAGAATGATAAAACACATCAATGGATCCACAAAACAGGAGCAAAGAATATTAAATTAGTTTCCTAAAATATTAAATTAAGATACTAAATTAGGTGACAGATAGGCTTATTTCTGTGTTACATCATTATCATCTTTTAATGTTGATCACTTATTTTATCTTGTCAACTGTATTCAATCCTACCATGGGTAAAGAATTTCTCAGGCTACATGTAGAGTTTTGTTTGTTAGTTCATTTTTTAAAGAATCTGTCACAGCTTGACCTTAAACTGGGATGTACTAGGGGCGGGTGGATCCAGAACTGTCTGGCACATCCAGCAATAGAGTCCCCCCTGCTGCTGGAAATCCCATGCAGGGGCTCTGATGGTAAGGGTGTATGCTGGAGGACATATATTAGCACAGTTAATGCCATTTATAGCCTTGCTAACTTTTCAAGAGAAATTACCTCAATAAAAGTTATGGTGAAGACACTGCTTATGGAGATGCATGTCTGCATTCAAATTATTTTTTTCTCCTGCTTTCTGTCTCCTTATCTGTTTACATTTTGGTCTGTCTGGGACAGGTACTGTTTCTTGAAACTAGCAGAACAAGGTTAGTGTTTTGAACTGAAGTTTCTAGGCATTAATACAAATAAGCTGTGACAAACGACGATGATGACCTCATTACCATAGCAACAAAAGCAGTGATGATGTCAGTCACGACCATGACGGTACCACTACCACTGCTTCTATTGGCAAGAAATTTAAGAGAAGTGAAGAGCTGCTGGAAGAAATGAAGGAGAAGGAGATAGCCTGGCTGAGAGTTTGCTTATGAGATTGCCTAGAGACTGGGAATGAGGAGAGGATAGGGGACAGAAACCCCAAGATCTGTTTGCAAAGTGCATTTGTGCATGC
The DNA here is from genome assembly GCA_013401315.1 of Balaeniceps rex. Classification (NCBI taxonomy): domain Eukaryota; kingdom Metazoa; phylum Chordata; class Aves; order Pelecaniformes; family Balaenicipitidae; genus Balaeniceps; species Balaeniceps rex. Next base: position 76,745 of record VYZW01034669.1, on the reverse strand, counting down.
TCAGCTGTACTGCTGGCCAGAATGACAACCCCTACTTAAAACAAAATGTGTCCTGGTAGTTTTGTCAATGGGAATGATAGAGAGTGGTCATAATTTTTGTGTATCCACATGTAATAGATTACGCTAGCCGTTAAACATGTGGCATCTAAGAAGAGGATGATTCAGTTGCCAAAGTATAGGCATGTAATGCAGTTTGAGACACTGTAGAATATCCGAGGCATCCCCATGAGGCTGGCAGAAAAGACACGGGAGCTGTAGGAGAGGCGGGGACCTTCTGGAGAGGCATTCAGGCAGGATATGACAGGCAATCTCAGCTGGCACTGGAGACCTAGGTTAGACAAGTGTTTCACACTGCAGGTGCCTGGTGGAGCCCCGCTGTCTAGGCTACCCATGGAGACAGCTACAGGTGGTGATCAGCCAATCTGTCTGACACACTTGTTTGAGGGTGGGATGAATTGCCTTATGGCAGTGCCTAGCTTTCTGTTGACTTTGGAGAGAACGTGAACAAGTAGCCTAACCTCTAGACATTAGATGAGTTAGATGATACCCTCTTATAGAAGCTAGGCAGGCTTAACCACAGAACAAGGCAAGGCACTCCTGTTTGTGACTGTCAAGGAAACATTTGAGAATTTCCCCTGTGAAAAGTCATATCAAGGAGAAAGTACTGAGAAGCTGTTCTATAGTAACACTCTTTATTTTAATATGCAATTTTCGAACAGGAATATACTTGAGGACTTCCCCAGCTGGTCAGCCTTTACAGGCAGTAAAGTGGGCTTAGAAAGAATGTTTTGCTGTATATTCCACTGGGAAGCAGGAAAATGTTAGCTGTGTAGACTAAAGAAATATGATAACATGAACAGAAAAAAAAAATTTTAGGATCTTTATCCCCTGTGCAAATACACTGGGAAGCCTGTGGTTACCTTTGAGGTATATTTATTCAGGTAAATCCTTTGAGGCTAATTCAATTTGACAATAGTGAAGAACTGAGACCACCAGTCCCAGAAATTACTCACTGTTTATGATTTCTACCAGAATGCAAATATTTCTGTTCTGATAAGGTCTTTGTGATTGCAAAGGCTGCATACTTTCTATACTGTCTTCATAAAGGGAAAGTTTCCTCATGAAGAAACCACCTAAAGGCTATCAAAGACATGCTGTATCTTCTCTACAGCCTATTTTCTATCCACCCTTGTTGTGTAAGCATCTTAAATTAGAACTGTTTCTTTTATCAGCACAGATTGGATGTGTCATGAAATAGCTGAATCCCAGCTGGGTGGTCCCAGCATGGAGCATTTACGCAGTTCTTCAGAAGCAGGTGAGATTTGAATCTGCATGGACTCAATACCTGCCATGTCAGCATCCATTTTGTGGAGAGCAAGATTTCCTGGATCACAGGGAGTGCATTGCTGCTTCACAACAGCTAATGAGAGTGATGTGATTAGCACTGAATCTAGTTCATCCTTTGAAGATATCTGGTTACACCGGATATCGACTTTTTCAATTAACGGAAATAGTTTTTATGACAACCTGTATGCACAAAAATGTATCGTGTTAGAGCTTGCTTTGATAATAGATATATTTTTATTTAGGCTTACTTAGTCTTGGGTCAGTACAGAAAATGTACCTAGAACAATGCAAAACATTTTAGCAAACTGTTCTTCCACTGCCTCATGTCAGGCATTTGGTAGAACCTCCATGCCTGTACTTCTGAAAAATCAGTTTTAATATATACAGCTAGGTTTTTAATCATACTTTAAAATTGTAAGTTTTGAATGTTCTTTGTCTTGTACCTGTTCTGTTAGATTTTTAATAGCTAGTAGAATTTCAGCTTTGATATAGATTGTTTTACTGCTTAGTTTCATGCTTGCCATGAAAAGACAGTGAAGAATAAAACATCCTTAAAAAAAGGAAATTGATAAATGTTGTCCATGTCATACCTGCCTGGTAACATTTTCTAATAATTTTGGCAAGTCATGAGAGCTAAGCAAACTGCACTTCCTAATTAGGAAACGTATTTTGAATTTAGTGAGATTTTTAAATTGCACCAGTAATTTTGAAAATCCCATGTATGCAAGCTTAGAAGCCTAATTTTAGATTTGTCATTTTGAAAATGATAGTCTGTGTGTATTAAAAAGTCTAGTCACTCTATTACTCTGTTCAAAGCCTAATCATTTCAGTTTTTCACAGTGACAGATTCTGTGCCATTAACAATGTTTAGTAGGAAAATAGATACTTTTATTTGATTCACATATTTCATTATAATCCTAACTTCTAGTAAAGTAGTAGTGCACATGAGTAAAGCTATATGTTCTGTTAAGAGTTTATAGGCCAGCAGTCTTAATTGTAATATTCTGGTTTTTGCCTGTAATAGTACTGTGACATTACCATGCAATCTCTTGCTGGTAGTGGCATTAAAATAAAAATATAGGTTTGTTACATAAACATTTTAGTCTAAAGTCACAACAGCCCAAATTTTCCATTTACCTCTATAGGCTCTACGCGACCTAGGTGAGTAATGAAAACAGAACAGTAAACAAATTCCTAAGTTGTTTTGCATTTCAAGATGCTGCTCTTAGTAGGGACTACAAGGAAGGACTACAGGGCAGCAAGCAAGGCACAACAGTCTCCTTTCTGCATCTTCCAGTGCTTCGTGGCAACTCACCCTGCTTTGGGACTCACTGTGAGTGTGAGCAACACCTCCTTACTCCGGGCTATGGACCGTAGAGACCTACAAGCTGCCTGTTCTGGAGAGGGGCATGCGAACGTGTTGGACACAATGAGGGAGGATGAAAAAGCAAGGGGGCTGGAGAACAAGGAGAGGTATCTGGTAGATTTATTCTGGGAAGTTCTAGAGACACAGAAGCTTTTTGTGCAGGTGGTTTTGGAGGGAACTCCCCAAATGCCTTATTTTATAAAGAGCTTTTAGAGGATCTTTCTTCTCTTTCCAGTTTGTTTTTTTTTTGTTGTTGTTGTTATTGTTGCAGCTTTTGTGTGAGCCTCAAGTCCATATATTGCACACTTAGAGGAATTAGTTACTACAGACATTGTACCCAAACTTCAGCCTGTTGCTACAAACAAGATGGCGAACAATATGTAAAAGCAAGTGAGGAAAACATCCTGGTGCTGCTGTGTTTCAAAATGTTATACAAGCCCAACCGGGAAAAAGAAACAAAAAGAGTAATATGTCACGGTTTCTAAATGGATCATCTCAACTGTTCAAGGAAGGTGTGCAGCTTGGAGTTAGTACATTCAAGTCTAGAAAAGCCTGTCAGGGCACAGCAAGGGCTGGCTGCTCCTGAAGGGCCAAAGTGACCCCAATGCCATCCATGCCCTCACCAAAGGGCACTGTCTTGCAGGGTCTGAGCTCAGCAGGCAGAGCCAAGGGGCAATGGGGTCCATTGACCACTCCTAATGCAGTGAGGGGACAAACCAGGGCCAGGGTCCATCCTGGGGGTCCAGTAAGGAGATGGGGCCAGAGCCAGAGACAGGGCCAGGGCTGGAGACAAGATGATGATGTGAGGCCAAAGTTCATCCAGGGGACAGGGACAGAGGTGGAGTGGGGGACAAGCTACAGCGTCTGTCCCTATGATCTATCCAGGAGATGAGCTACTACAGCATAGGGCTGAGGTCCACCCAGGAGGCAGGGCCTGGGGGCCTGAGGGACCCACTTTGGCATTGCTGGGGCAGACACTGATTTCTCCAGGCTGAGATGAAATGGGGCTCCTGGGCTGTGGGTGGGGGTCCTGGCTGAGGTTGCTGGGGTACTCAGGTCCATGACAATGTCATGTGGAGAAGGCACCTCACAGTGTGGTTCTCTGCATAACTGATGAGCTAATTTTATTATTTCACTCTTTGTTCTTTTATTGTTGAATTTTCTTGGCAGCTCTTTCACCCTCTGATTTGACTAGATTTGAATGTTGTTGATCTATACTGCAAAAGAGCGATTAGTGCTTAATGGTTGTCAGACATCACTCTGTACATTTATCAGACAATCTATTTAAAATTGAAGGAAGTGGTTGGAGACAAACAAGCAGAATTACCATGTAAAGAAAGTAGAGTTAATTAACCTCAAACATTTCCAGTCTATCAAGGTAAGAATTTGCAACATTCAAAGATGTAAACAATTATTTTTTTCAAATTCCTCAGGACTGAACATGCCAGTAAATGAAGCCTTGTTGGTTGAGGTAGAGTCTGAAGATGCTGATGACCCTACAAATGAGACATTTTTAATATCATCATTACTATAAAAATATAGAATTGTTTTAATTTTTGTTCTGTTCCAAGCCTTGTGGTTACTTTTAAATACTTCTTGCAAATGTTATCATTCTCAGGATTGAGTGTGAGGAAAAGGAGTGTTATTCCATCTGCCTGTCCATGTTCCAGTCACAGTCAGTAAGAATCTCAGAAAAGGCCAGACTTGGCCTTTTGTAAGTATACTGAAATTAGGATACCACAGAACATTTATGGTTTCTAAAAGCACTGAAATAAATTGGAATGATGAGATGGGCTACAGTTTGAGAGCACTACACTGTGAGTTTTCATGGGAATTGGTTTGATTTAATAGAGAGCAAAGAAATTGAACTGACATAAGGCTGGAAGAAGGATGGTGGGATGGTTCTCTTGGGCATCCAAATAGATGGATGACAAGTCTGGGGGTGGTTCAAAAATGGAAAGACATGCCTTGTGGGATGTAATGTCTTTGTTCCTTTTTGGTTATTCACATGGAAGACCCCTTTTTGATGCCAGTCTGATGGTGTTACTTTTCTTTATGGAACACGATGGAAGCACCAACACAGAGGGCTGATCAGCTGGAACAAGAATGCTGTCAACTTTTACAAGAGTGGAAGTACTGTTTATCCTGTTCAGTGCCAGCTGAATACAATTTGAACTTTCTGTTGAGTTTAGTGAGAAATTAAGAATGACCAAGATGCTGAAAAAAAAAACCAAATAAAAATTTGTCACTATCTAGTGGAAAACATATATGAGCAGGAAGTCTGACTAGCCTGCATGCTGATGGTTGAAATGCTAACTGCTTGTATTTCCACGTAGACAGGATCAAACTGCTCATTTTGGATGAGGTAAGTAATTCTTCTCTTCACCAACAAAAATCACAGAAACATCTCAAAAAACCTCATCTGTGCTAGCTCCCTCTGTTTCCTCTCCTTCTTTCTTTCTGCCTTTCTCCCTGCAAGGATTTTTTTTTTTTTTTAAATGGAGATAATCACAGTGACTGTGATCACAGTGATCTACTTTCTCAGTTCAGAAATACAAGAAGCCTAGTAGCTTTTCCCCCTCCTTGCTGATAGCAGTGCTACAACGTGAAAGTTTGTCTCCTTTCCCCATTTCCAGGCTTTCACTGGCACTTATGTTCTGGGTCTCAATTTGGTGTTTACCTTATTTGCCCCACACTTGAGATAGTCATGGCTCAAATCCAGCAGTAGTTTCATTTTTGTTTCTTGCTCGGAACAAATGGACATAAACTGTGCCAATTCCAGTTGGATGAGCTCTAGATAGCAACCCAATAAGATAGAGGTGCAGAGTTAACAAAATCCACACAAGCAGGGCTTTGACAACAGCCCAATACCTTGAATTGTATCAACTTATTAACCTGATGTCACAATTCATCTTTATTTGTGTGATGCAGAATTGATGAGTTTAACATCATAATTTATTTCTGAGTTTATTTTTGTTTGCCTATGTGTGAGAGGGGATTTCTACTGTCATTTGTTTTTTCCATTAGAAATCTCTTTCTTCAGCTGAGGAACTGTGATGACGGAGGCTGGTAATAAATTTTTACTTTCTTGACTCCTGTTGACCTAAAATTATGTTTTCAGATAAATCTTGATATTTTTCTCTATGGTGCACAAGAGAAGGTTACATCTTCTGCTTTACAATTCTCTTTCCTTTTTCCCCCATCTCCTATAAATCATGTGCTCTATTTCTTCCTGGTTCATTTCTTAATTTACACCATTTGTTTATGAATACGCAAAAAGATAAATATTTACTTAGAATTTCAGCTTTTGTCAGAATTTCTGTACTGTGTTTTGGCAGTTGTTATCACAGAACAAATCCATCCTGTTCCCCCTCACCTTCGGATCTGAAAATCTGCATTCATATTCTTGATAGGTTCTGCTGTACTGCACACAGGAATATTGGCAGGATGAGAGATACGTATTTGAGGCTGTCAGTGAATCTGAGAACCTTTCCAAGGAAGCCTTGGGGGAAGGGAGTTTGTTCTTAAATTTTCAATTTCTGGTGAGTGGTTTAAAGTAGTTTTATTAATAACTGCAGACTTTTTAATAAGGTGACAGCTGGTAGAATAATTTAATGGACAAGCTTGAAAGCTTTTTTTTTCTTCTTCTCCTTCCAGAAACAAATTGTTCAAACTGCAAATAAACACTAGTGGGTACAGAATCACACATTTCTGAGATGTTAATGTGGGTTTTGCAATTTGCATATTCAATTAGGAATGGCTAAGTAGGCATTTTAACCGTTGCAATTAGGCTCAGTGCTGTAGTCCTGAAATACCTTGGACAGCTCAGGGCATCATACACTGCTTCCCACTGCACGGCCAGGAGCGTGAAGACAAACTGGCTCAGCTGAGGCCTGGGAAGGTTTCTAATTTCCCAAATTTCACTCCAGGTCGGAGCTTAGTGGTTTATTTACCCCTGAAGTAAATGGAAAGCTGCTGATTTCATAGATGGGGAAAGCTGAGTAGAGTCTGTATGAAGGTTCAGGCTCAACTTCATGGACAAACTGAAAAAATAAAACTGCTTTCTGATATAATGAAATAAAATAAACAGTGCTCTTCAAAGTGAATGGCCTGCTGAGCTTTCTAATGAGAAAGTTCATCAGAACCTACAATAGTTCAAAATCACATGCAATCAATGAACATGAGTCTTAATCCTCTTCCTCTCTGGGACACTAATTTAGCAAAGGATTTAAACGTGTTTATCTCCATTCCTGTTAGTTAAACACTTACAGCACTGGAGTTGATGGGACTGGACTTTGTTTATAAAGCTAAGCATGAGTCTTGGTACAAAGAGTTGGATAGCCTTACTGAGGCCCTGGGCAATCCAGAGCTGAGGATCTGTGCAGCAGACAGGGCCTGGTGATAATCAAAACTGGGTCAAAATGTCATGCTTTGAGTATAACAGCCAAATAATTGTGTTTTCCTCAAACTGTTGTAAAAAAATAGGAACACTGATTGAAGCTGAAGACAGAAAGGAAAGGGTGTCTATCCACCAGGATTCAGCAGTGTTGGCAGGCTCCTGGAGTGTGCTCCATGAAGTCAGTGGAAGGGAATCCAGGGTGGCTGGCAAGCATGGAGTTGGCCCTCAATCAGCAAGTGCAAAAAGCAGGTGAAATGCCTCTTGCAGATGCACTGCCCTGGTCAACCAACCCCAAATATCCAGTATAGCCAAGATCGATGTTCACTGGATGCCCTGGCTGACAGATTGCATGACGTAGGACTCCAGCCCCTACCACTAGCAACAAAAGGATGAGCAGCCAATGTCCTGCTTGGAGGAAAAACACTTGTATGTCAGTGGGAGTCCTGGACTTAGGCTGAGGGAGGCTGGCAGATCCAGTGTCCTCTTCTGGCAATTGAACTGTTTACTAATCTAACTCATAAAGGGCACCAGCTTCCTCCATGCAACAGGCCAAAAGAGAACTCAGCATTTTGAATTGCAAGGCTTACCCTGTGGTGCACTGAATCATCTTAAAAGAAAGTGCAGACTCTGCACTATCAATCTAAGTTTACTGAACTGCCCTCTGAAGGTTTTTAGAAGCACCTGATTCTCTGTTTTTCCAAGATCACATAAGCTTCTAATTTAGATAGTCTGAATCACCCTGGTGGGGTGAGAAGCCTAAATTTTAGGTGCTGCAATGCTACACTTAGGTGTCTAAAAGGAGAAGTCTGAATATAGCTCTCAGTATCTAATGTGTGGGTTACACACAAAACACTATCAGGTTCTAAATTACAGTGTGAAGTTAATTTCAGGCTCCCATCACTTCAGACTAATTAGTGCAAATTAAATTTCATCCTTGTCGACTGGGGAGAGTAGTGCAAAATACGCCAGTCTGGGATTTGTTTGAATAGCTTTTCTGCAAAAGATCACGCAAGGCATAGACTTGACTGTAGAGACTGGCCAGAATCTTTCCAAGTGCTACAGCAAGTGTATGAGGAGAGGAATCCAGCCTTGGCTTAACCTGAACTTCCTGATGTCTAAATATCCTCTGTGGCTCCTTGGTTTGAATGACGATCATTTCCATCTTATTCTGTGCAGGACTGGGTCACCCAGGGAGAGATCCTCAACTGATGTTCAGTGTCATTGCACAACAGTGGAAACTTGCATATGTATAATGTGATATGTCCTAGGATGCCCATGAGGAATGATGAATCGGTGTCTCCCTTGAGTTCAGTGGAGCTGGAGTTTTTTTTTTTTTTCATCTGATTAAGTCACCAGCATATGTTTTAATCATTCAGTTTAACTGTACTCCCATGCATATATATAAAGACTGTAGTTACCCAGTGCCTGTCCCTATCCCTTCAAGCAGCTAGAGTACTGCGAACTCTGAAATAGAAGTGAGTTATTTTGTCCTTGCCTAGAGAACACTGGAGTTGGTTGTGACAAATATGCTATCCAAAAGAAAAGTAACTATGCACAAAAGAAGCAGGGAACAGCCTCTAAGCTTGGAGGTTACAGCTCTTTTGTGCATGAGAGGATTTTTTTTTGCAGGCAGCTATTTCCTCACGTGAATGAAGAGACCACACAAGTGTTCATAACCTCAGTAAGACAGAGTACCAGAAAGTCCCTGAGAGATTTTGTCCAAACCTCAGAAACCATGTGTGCACTTAGCATCCTCATGCAGAAGTGGTCCAAGAAGGGCTCAGCTGTATCAGCTGGGCTGACCGAGAGCATCTCACAGAAGTTGTGCCAAGCAGAGCAGGAGTCGCCACATTCAGAGATAACAAAGTAGCGTGCTGGCTAAAAGGCTGAGATGATGATGGATGCGCCAGGCAGCAAATGGTCTTGGGGTTCTGTTGGGAACTCACCGCTGAGCATGACTTTGTTGAGGTCCTGTTCTGAACTTCTCTCTTTGTCTGTCTCCAGAGAATAAGATGAGCACAGTTCCTATCACTTCATGTGCACGTAGATGTACATGCACACACGTGCAGTATTTATAGTCTCTCTTTTGCTTTACCTTAGTGATCATTGCTTTGATAGGGAGAATTGGGCAGTGAGCAAAGCAGAACAGAGGTTTGTGCTCATACAGTAGTTAACTGTAGAGAGCTCTGATTTTATGAACCTTGGCATCTCTAACTGAAAAAGAACAGAAAAATTTAGGGGACAAGGGAAATCCCGGCTGGATATTAACTATAACTAGCACACAAATGCACAAGGATAAATGAGGGAGACTACACAGAGGGGGATCAATTTGTGTGAGGGACATTTTTTTGCACATTATATTTTTGCCTCTATTATATATTCTTAGTATTCCTCCTTGTATTCTACCTTCTGGGGACTAAAGTAGAGAAGGTGATAGAGAACAAGGCTAATATTCAATAATCTATCATAACTGAGCTTAGCAAAGACTTGAACATAACAATCAATATGCATGCCACAGTCTGCACTGGCCTTAAAAGCTGCAGCTCCAAAATCATATGTGTGCAGGACTAGCTGGTGTGGGGGGGCAGGATCAGGCCAGTGAGGGACTGCCCTGGTGCTGACTTGCTTGGCGTGGCTGTGGGAAGCTGTGCTGCACTGGGGAGATGTGCCTGCCTGGGATGGAGGGGCTGGTGCCCTGACACACTCTGTCCCGGTGCATGTCGGGGGTCTGCAGCCCTCAGCTCCACGCACACTGCCTCTGGATGCCCACTCTAACACCTCCCCCTCACTCACCCTGTGCTCAGGGTCATCTCCAGTCTCCCCCAGGGTGGGTGCTGGCTGTAGGGAAGAGGGGCACAGGGAGATGGAGGGCAAGACCTAGTTACAAATAACTGTGATTCGGTCATCTGTCTAAGTCCTGCAAGGCAGGACTTTGCTTTTACACCCTCTGCCCCCAAACACTGAGCAAAGCTGATGAACGCCCCACTTACTGCATTTGTGTTAGCTGCAAGATGCAGCTTCTTCAACAGCCAGAGGCAGGGGTAGCATCCTGCCTGGCTCCTCTGTCTCTGCTGGCATTTTACTTTGTGCTGTCTTTGGAGGTGGCCTTGGTTTCTCCAAGACAGTCCTGTCACTGTCCAATGTTTCTTCTGTAATGAATTACAATGTCTCTCTCCTTGCATTGGAAATGATAGTTTGAGGGAAGGAGAATTTATGCCTGAAAGATTTTTTTTTTCTGATTATATCTTCTGTCTTGTTAATAAAAATAACAATAATGATGATGGTGGTAATGATAATAATGATAACTCTCCCTGCAAACTACACCTTGCTTTGAACAGGACAGTGATTTTTAAGGTATTTTGTTGCTAGTCTCTGCTTCTCTTGAAAGCTTAGGATGCAGTGTTGATGTGAAAATGTCATTGCATGTTATTAAAGGAAAACTGAATTATGACAGTGACAATTAAGAGAGCCTGAAAATGTGTCTATTAAACTCTGTTTTACACTTCACATTTGGGTGAGCAGCTCTCAAGGGTTCTGTCTAAGCAAAGTAATTAAATTTTTGTCTAACTTTAAGGTCGTGCTTTAAGTTATAAACTTAAAAGAATGCATGTGCTCAACAGATTTGGCTGTTTGCCATTCAGAAGGAGCTTTATTTGAATTACTTGAACCTGAAGTTTCATCCCTTGCTTTTTCTTAGTATATCCATTTGTTTTTATTAGCCTACTCTGTTAAAGTCTTTACACCATCTCTCACTACCACAGTACTTGGATGCTTTCCTTGGTTCATTCTGACTGTCATCTTTGTATAGTACTTTGGTAGAAAATTGTTAAGCAAACAATTTTTGAAGGTCTATGTTGCTGTCTGTACATGGTTGTGAATGAAAGGTGGGAGAAATGTGCCACATCTTCATCCCTATGAAGGAAATGCCATTGATTTGGGGGAGGAGAATAGCTTACCGAGAGCTTCATCTGCATCTTGCAGACTAACTTAGAGATGCCGAATGGAGATGACTGAGTACCCCTTTACAGAGGAAACCAAGATTTTTAATTTGACCCACATTTCAATGGCATGCCAGTGGAGAAAGCTCAGGGCTGGTTGGATATGTCTAAAGTAGCCTGTCAGGAGAGGGTCTGCAGCATGCTGTGCTAGCTGGGGATGCACAAAAGCAGAAGGCCTCTTGCTCAGGTGCTGGGGCAGTGGTACAAATGGACAGACACAAAGCCTCTGTGCCCAGCTTACACCATTGTCTAGACAAGTGAGGCAAGGTCTGTTCACCAGTGAGCTCTGCTCAATGAGGAGCCTGGAAATAGTTCCTCATGGAAACAGGTCCTCATCCATCCTTTTTTTTCCTGCAAACTGTAAGGAGCACTTATGGGGCCGTGTGATCCAAAGGGGTGTGTTGTCAGCAGTTGCTACAGTAGTCATGGTTTTCTCACCATGCTTTCTGTGCAGTAAAAACCTCCAATGCCCTGTTCTCATTGGGGCATTGGAGCATTCTCAAAAGGGCATTGGGGGCCCTTTTTTCCACCCATATAATGTTTTTATCTTTCAGGGAAAGTACCTCTCACTAATACTTCATTGTGGTAGTGAACATGCACATCACCAGGCAATACTATCTTCTATCATTTTATAATGCACTGGGAAATTAAGCGTTAGAGGAATTTTAATGTGTTCATTCTTAGCGTATTGTACTAAGTCCAAAAATAGACTGCCAACAGGAGTAATTCTATCACTTCATTTTACAATCAGGACAGCATTTTTGTAGCACTTAATTAAAAAATATGTCTAACCTACTGGTCATCCAGTATTTCATTTTCAGGTTTTGCTTGCCTTGAAACCAGTGAGGAGGCAGTTCTCTCTGGGTAGCTGGATGCCTCATGCCTTCTGGACCGTGATAAGTTTGGAAAGAGGCATGAGAATTTGCAGCGCCGTGTATTTGTTTCATTAGTGTGTGAACAAAGATGTGATTATTTCTTCTTCAGCCTAACATTGTTCTGATGATCCTTGCAATTATAGCCTTGAGACCGGGTTGTTCTTTTGGCTTTATGGTGGGATCCCATGCCCCAGAGAGATAGGGGACCATCCCTAAGAACCATGGATGTGTGGATCCTGTGGCTCCAAATCGGTTTTGCACAGATGGTGCAAAGAGGCTGTGATCAGTCTGGCAGCCTTCAGAGTGCAGTGGTGATACTAGAGAGGCTGTGTAACAACTTGGATAGCTGTTGAGTACATTTCTTCCCTCTGTAACTCTTCCTAGGATCCTACCAAAAAATTGACTTCATATGAGGGACGGGTTGCAGACTGAACTCTTAAGTGTGCTCTCATTGCAATGTCTGCCTAACAAAAACTTACCAGAAGATTACTTTTCATTCTCTGTGTTTCTTGGCCAAAAGCATTTCAATAGCATGGTGTTTTGACAGTTAATATGTTTGGTTGAGCATGATACAAAGGACAGGTTTTATGAGTTTTATTTCACATTTGAAAAGACAGAAGGTTTTTTTGTCTTGCTTGTGCTGCTGTATTAATAAACCCGTTAGGTTCTAAATCAAGTGTGTAACAATTGAGCTTAAAAGTTACAATTGATCACTTTATCTGTCTTTTCTGCTGCATGATCCATGAAAGCCTCTATTTGATAAACAGTACAGCTGTTAATAATGTAATGAATATAAATCGGAGCCAGAAGAATGACAGGACGATATGTTTGCTTGCACGCTAATGAACACGGACGGTGTGGGTAACTCGATTACTTAGGAGAGGGTGAGATTGAAACGAAACCTTCTCCATACACATGACATCTAAACTTTAAAACCTGCAAAGATGTAAACGGCAGCCGCTCACTGGCTATGCCAGTGGTCTGTGGATGGACTGGCTAGCAGAAGACATGCTGTCACAGCTGATTCATGTCTGCTTTTTCTGGCCAAGAGTCTATAATGCACATTATAAATCAGTATCTGGTAATGTGTTAGACTGACGAAAGGACTGTGCTTTCAAGTATATTTGGACAAAGCTGGATAGAAGCACATAGAAAGCCAAAATATGTTCTTGTGCAGAGGTATAAATGTGGAGTTATGTAAAATGGGAAATTGACAGAACGTCTCCACCTTTACACCAGAGCAGTTGGGAGCATAACATGTCCCAGAAACATTTCAATTACTGACTTGCCCTTTCTCATGGATGGGGAGGAGACAATAGTGGGGGCTGGGTGACAGTCAAAAAAATGCAAGCAGCATTGCTTTGGACTGCTTTCAGACTATATTTAGATTATTATGTGTATTTCTGGAAACATTTCTACCTGGGGTAAACCCTTAAAATAACTGTTTTCCTAGATGGCCAGACTTCTAATTTAATGGAAAAGCTTTTTGATGGGGAAAGGAAAGGGTGAAGACTGAATTTAAGTTTGTTAGTACCTTGGAAAAATCTAGGCTTTCATTTTGGTTCAAGTCTCACAGTTTTAAAAATCTCCTCTTCTGGGTTCTTGGGGCAGGATTGTTATGGTCAAGACATTAGATCACAAAGAATTTTTTAAGCTCTGTGAAGCAAGTAAATGTAGCCACTGGGATCACTAGCATGAATATCAGCCTACCTCCTGAGAAAATAAAGGACATCAGCCTCAGAAGAGAAGGATATGTCCCAGGCTCAGAAATCCAGACAGGGAGTTCACATTTCAACATCTGACTGTCTAGGTAGCTACAGGGTTCTCGTCGTTGAGGAATCAAAGCACCTACAGACATTTTTGCTGACTGACAAATTTGTGCTCTAAAATTAGGCTGTGCCCCAGTCATTAGGAGCTATTTAAAAGTCAGACTTTCTAAGTGTTCCTTACCTGGGCGCATAGGCTAAATTTGACATGACTGTTCCTTCAGCTTTTTTTTTGTGTGCCTTATAACAATAATAACATTATAATGAGAAATCTAAAAGTTGTTGCATCCACAGCAATTGCTGAAGAGCCAAGAGCTGGCTGGTTGTCAGGGCAACGGCAAGAGCACGCTGAGTGATACCTGAGGAAAGGCTTGTGCTGACTCTTGTTCTGCTTCTTTTTAACGGGTAGTTGATGCTCAAGTTAATTTTCAGGGGCTATTTAAAATATCTTGCTGATCTAGTTGTCTAAAAATCTGGAAAGAGACATTAAAATTACAAATTTTTTTTGTATATTTATTCCCCCTTCACTGTATGAATACAAAATTGCATTATTTATTATTTTTACTCTGTATCTCATTCTAAACATCAAAGAGGCTTTTTGCAAGTCTTCTTCTGGAGATCATTTCTTTCAGACACTCCTGTGGGCCTAGAGCTGGGCAAACTGCGTGCCATTCCTACCAACCTGTTAGCTCCTGGCATCTGGTGCCACAGCATTGCAGTGTGGCTGTGTGGGAGCTAGAGGGGAAAGCCAGGGTTTTTGTTGTGAACTGCCTGTTGTGAACAGGGGGGAAGGGGTGCGAGGGGAAGGAGGAGGAGGAAGATCTCCAGGGCATAGACACTCTGGCTGCAGGCAGCAGAAGAGAAGGCAGTGGTTCCTCCCTTCTCAGCACTGTGCCCCATGCAGCCCTGGGGAACCCCATCTGCATGAGGGGAGCTTAAGTCACCTTCAGCATTGTAAGGTGTCGTGCATGTCAGAGTGGTGCAGTACCACTAGATGACCAGGAAATTTGCCTCATCTTGACTAGAAGGGGCTTAAATGAATGCTTACAACTGAAATGACATTTATGCTAGGGATGGAAACATGAAGCAGCCTTTGGCTGTTGTACAGTAATGTCAACAGTAATGGGGTTGCTGTGCCTTTGAAGGCAAACCTGTATTAAAGGTTGACGTCCCACTCCAGGTGGTATTACCTCTTGACCTACTTTGCTCAGTATCTGGCAGTCCATGACTGCCAGCTTTGTAATATTGCATTGCAGTTTTGATATGCTGGTATCAGCAAGAAATTATGCTGTGCGCTGCATCCATCTCCATGTGCGAGGCTTTGGTCTGAGGGGCAGCACGAACCCCAGAGACAGTAACCAGTCAGCTTCCCAGTTACCAGTCAGAAATACAGGAGATACTGGGTTTTAACCCTGGCCCCAGAGCAGCTGTAACCAGTGTCGTTGTTGTGCCTAACTGCCCACAGTGCAGAAGTGGTGCCTTATGAGGAGAAGTGCTCCACAGCTCTTCCTCCTGGAGGTCTCCTGGAGGATGGGGCATTCCCCCATGCTGAACCTCCTGATCCAATTCCCTTCTCCACCTGGGCCTCAGGACTCCTGCCCTGGTTTCTGTTTCAACCTCAACTCTGCCTCTCTCTGTTTTGCTCTGGACCTCTGTTTTGGGCAGATTTAGTCACAGTGATCCTAATATCCACCCCATCATGGACCTTAGCACTTCTGAGTGGGCATCCAGCAAGACAGAAGACCAATGTTTCCTCTCCTGCTCTGGAAAGAATAGATCTGATTGGAGAACATATACAAAGGAGAAAGCTGTTATTAGAAGTGATATGCAAAGTATTTTTGAAAGATTTGGCTTTTTATGTCACCTTACCTTGCTTAAGAAATGTCTGGGCATGTTTTTAAAATATATTTTCTCCTCTCTTCCCTGGTTCTTCTCAAGAGCAATGTGAGTGGGAGTGTTGAACGGATTTGATCTCACTTTAGGGGGAGAGTGTTACATCTTTAAAGAGGGCTGTTTTTCTCCAGAAAGGTTAATCAGTCATTGAAGTTAAAGTAGTGCTAGTGAAAACCAAACTGTAAAGACTGACTGTAATTTTCATGAGGTGTATTAATAGATCTAGTTAAAGAAATTGTAGTCACATTGCAATTTTGGAGCTAATATTTGTCCTGTGACATGTCTAGAAAGCACAGTGGTTTCATGTCATCTGTAACTGTAGTTGGTGTAATGGAGGTGTAAGTAGCTATTGAAACAAGGGTTGAAAATAGTCTTGTGGTGGTTTTTGCAGCAAACCTTTTGAACCAAGCCCATGCCAAGCAGCCTCAACACTTCTTGCAATCAGGCTACCTTTCTCATGTCCTCATAGCTAGATTCTTAAATTGTGTTTGAGTGTACATAGTGGAAGGGACTCCCAGCTTGTGCTTTGGTAAGTCTTCACCTGTTGAGAATAAAATCTTTCAGAAATCTACGACATTATCTTATGTAGCTTGTAAATGCTAGAAATTGCTCTAGTAACCTTCCAATCTAGGTTTGATTCTTTGTTTTTTTATTTCTACTTATGACTCATGAGTGTTCGCTGGGAGGTGTGAGTATGGAAGTGCACTATTCTCCAAAGTTCATTTGTTCTAAAATAACTTACTGAGAAGAATCTCTTGGCTTGACTCTGCTCTCTGCTTCCTTGTATGACTTCAGCAGCTCCAAGGGAGACATTCTGGTAAGGGTGACCATCGATGTTAGGAAGTCCATTTTAGGGGAATGAAGTGCCATTTTGCATAGCCCTGACACGGTTCTATATTGCACCAGATTCAGACTGATTCATAGCATATAGCACTTTCCCTCCCCTCTCCCATGCTGAGTGTGTGCTGATGGCAGCTCCACCAGAGGAGAAGAAATAGCCAATTATTTACTATCAAAGTTAACAGCTAGCCTGAATAAAGCATGTGTTAGGATTTCTCTGGCCAAGTGTTTGCAAGAACCTGTCACAAAAGGCATTGTTTTCTCAAAGCTAGCTGTCACAAAAAAAAGAATAGGATGGCATGCGCAGTCTCTGTGACTCAGATGTCAAAGTTTTCTCTTTTGGCTATACAAGAAATATTATTTGTGTAATGAACCTAATAAGCACATATCAGAAAGGTGGTATTTCTCCCAGAGATGAAGTAAAACAGTACTTACAACACACACCATGGAAGGTGGCTTCTGTAAAAATTCATGCACGTTAGAAACATTTCTTCTATGAGAGCACGCTGTATAACAGAGGAAATGCCAACTGTGCTGGTTGTATCCAGGCCCTGAAGCCAGATCCAGCTGTACAGGAGCTGTACAAAAACCAGTTTATAGACCAAGGAAATGGACCTGGAGGCATTTACAAGGAGCAGTAAGAAGAGGAATGTCCATGTCTACGCCATTAAATACCATGCTGTAGGTATTGCTCTTCAACAATGGCATGTGTGACCCTCCCTGTCCCTGTTGCAGATTGAATGTTTTTATACTAGCAAGAGCGCAGTGAAATCAGGAAACTGCCATGCTTACTGAGAAAAGGCACTGGCAGCCAGCCACCACCCCTGAGAAAGGGGGAGGGTGGTGCCAGGGAACATCAAAGCCCCGTGCTTTTGACCACTCCTGCAGAATCCCTCAGGCTGGGAGAGGCACAGCGGCTCCTTGCACTGCAAATGCAGAGAGCTGGGCAGGACAACATTCGTGGCTGTCATAACACAGACCGACAACCCAAAGTAGCCAATAACAAAAGCTTAGTAGAAAAGTATGTCTCAAACCTGGGACATAGATGTTTCAACCAGCACTACTAAGAGTTGTTTCTCTCCTGGCTCTGAAAGGTAAGTCCAAATGCTTTTTGTCTTGAGAACAAAGCAGAGCCATGACCATCCTTGGAAGTGATAGTGATGGGTGTGATGCCACTGCTCATGGATAGGGAATGCAGCCAGGAAGCAAGAGCTTTGTGTGCTTTCCATACCCTCAGGGATTCAGACTTCCAGCTCCTCCCTTGAAGCCATCCCAGGCCACAAGGCAGGTTGAGAAGAAAGGAGTTCTTCCTTTGTTTGAAGCTATTCCACTTGGCAAAGGAGAACAACCAACTAAATGAGTTGGGAAAGCACGCCTTGGACCTGTGCCCTCCTTTGGGCTGGGGAGAGCTCTGTTTTAGTGTGTACATCTAGTATCTGTTTGATGTGAATACATAGCTACAGCTACAGCCTCCACTGCCAGTGTCATTTCTGGTCTATTGCTGTAACACTCCAATATTGATGTGGTAATGACATTTTATCCCTGGTAATTAAAATCTAAGCTGTGTTGCCCCTAATTTTATGTTCTTTTCTAACCCACTTATTTTTTTCTATTTAGGAAGCACTCCATCAGTGGGTGTCCCTGCCTTTAAGAGCAAATCACTTCTGTATTTTAATTCCTTTCTTGGTTTAATTGTGTTCGTCATCAAAAGCAGCACACATAGATACGTGGGTTTATAGCTACCCACAGTGTCTATTCTGTGCAGTAGTGCACGACTTTGAACAAGTTAGACAAAAAGATAAGGAACCAAGTGGCATTAGATTGTACCTCACTGCACAGATAATGCCAACAGAGTGACCTGGACTTCTTCAGTGTGTATTCAAGTACAAGACAAAATACTGGAATATGGAACTTAAAAGCCGCGTATGATTTTAAATTTCACATCTTAGGCCACAAAACATCATAAATTTCACATGAGAAGTCCACAGGGAATTGAAAGTCAAAGTGTTTTGGAAAAGGTCTACCTAGACTTGGCTTGCTAGTATGAAGTTTACCAACACATGGGGAAAAGGGGTGAGTGTCTGAAGAAGTGTTTGTGGGCTAGTTGTGACTACAATAACCAACAATTTCACTAACACTAATAAATTTATCAGCCAGGAAGTCTCTACCTGTCAGCTTCTGCGAAACTCTTCTAAGTGTTTAAAAAGAGCTGATTGATAGCATCTTTTCCCCATTCCAGCCCTCCTTTGGCTTGTCCTGCCCAGCGAGACCCCTTGTCATACACGGTGAGCCAAGGGACAAGCCAGTGTAAATCAAACTGGTCTCCTGCAGCAGTGGGCAGGGAGTCAACTTTGACAGTGGGGAGGGTGGGTGGAAGGGCATTGTGCTAACAAAAGAGAAAACCATCCAACTCTAGAGTCATCTGTCGGTGAGTATAAAGGTGGATTGAACATTTCTTATGTTCCCTTCTCTCAATGGTGGCTCTAATGCAAAAATCTTCTACACAGGAAATCAAATACATGTATATACATGTATGGGGGTGCAGGCTGAAAATTTTTTTGTTTCTGGAGACGGTGTCAGTAACCTCACATCCAAGAGTTAAGTCGTGTGAAAGAGCATTTGTTACAGATGTGAGTAATTATAAGGCATGTATGTGGTATATATACGATAGAAATAGCGTATATGTCTACATTAGGGAAGGCCCAGCCCAAAGGGTGCACGGCCTTCTCTGCTGCGCAGCAGCAGAAGTGGGTGTGCAGAGAGCTTAAGGAAAATGTACACTGAATTTACACAGACTAGAGACAAAAAAAGAGTAAGTTGGTGGAAAGTAGGCAGTGAGAGGATGGAAAGAAACACCAAGGGTCAGCCTAGCTGTTGCGTGCGATAGTACCACGGGGAGGAAGGGAGCTCTCTTATTGACCCAAAGCTGAGAACCAGCACAGCAAGGCAAGCGATGTGCGGCTCCCAGTACGAACAGCAGCATAAAACTTAGAGAACGGCAGCTTGTTTATTTGAGCCTTTCTGTCTGACTGTGCTGAACAGGCCTCACTGGATAACGAGAAAACGGGTCCAGATCCTGATGGTTTGGAATTGATATTTTTAATGAGTGAGTGTTCCCCAGCAACTTGATTGGCTGTTTTATAAGAGTGCAGTGGGTGTAATGTATTAGGAATATACTTTCTGGTGATACAAATAATCATATATTTCAAGGACTTAGAATTTGTTTATATCAGTACATTTTGCTTTTCTAATTCCATGAAGTAGGCCTGGGATTAAAAAAAACGTGTAGCAGCCAATGTTTCATTCTGCTCAGAGTGTTTTTCAGGCTCCGTGCTCACTTATTTTGAAATAAACCAGCTGTGGTTTTGTTGTAAAGCAGAATCCCATTAGGGAAGACTAATTGATTCACCTTTTAATCGGGATGCATGGAAGATTATTGTTTATCAGTTCACTACCAGGAACTGTTTTGGCACCTTAATAAATCTACCGAGCAGCTTGGATATGAGGTGGAGACATGTTTTTAGTTTATCTTCTTATGACATCAGAATAGCTCATGCCTACTCCTTATGGAAAAATAATGCAATGCTGCGGCCTCATTTTAGTCTTATCACTTGTGATTTTTCTGCTTATTTTAAATGACAGACTGATGACCTGTTAACATGTTATACTAGTTCCATTGTAGTGATCAAAATCACACAAAATCACAGCAAACTTGCTCAGCATTTTCCATTAGTGAAGTGATTACAGAAGTTAATTCACTTACAGTCTGCAGTACTATTCCTGCCTCTTTAAAAGTAAAAATGAATGCACAGTCATAACCTCAGACGAATCAAATATGATCGTGAGCCTCCACTCCCACTCATTTCATAAGCCTGTCTCTTCAAAATATTCTTTTACTCTCCATCAAAATGCTATTTATTGTCTCTCTCTGTAGACATGGTTATTAGACATTTCATATATAATTCCTCATACATTTTCCCCCTCAACAGGGGTTTAAGCTGTCAGCTAGGGGGTTTGAATAGCAAGTAGGAATAGATGAAGCTAATGACATTAACACTATACTGGCATAAAAAAAAAATTATTAAATGTCTTGAGATGTAAAACTATATCAAATAGCTTAATGTGAGCTGAATAGAAACAGTCATTATCTTTTAAAGCTGTTGTTTTTATAAACCGAAAGATCTCTTATTTAGTGAATTAGGCCCTACAGTGGTTTGCCGTACCTGGTGATTTCTTGTATTTAAAAACTTTCAAACATCCTTTTTTCTCCCAATACAATTACGTGGGCTACCAGACTTCAGTGTCCTAGGTGCGTTCAAATGAAGAATATTAGGTACTTTACTTGGCCTGAATTTTGGGTTGTTCACTACCTCTGAAAAGTGGGACATTCTGGCTTGAATATTTAAATATTGATGTAAGAACTAAGCAGGTTGGAGTATTTCAGGTTTTGGAAGTGTTTTTGTCAAATGTGTGAAAAAGTGGGACATTTTCAGGCATGCACTGCTTTCAGAAATCACACGTGTTCATCAGCCTACGTATCTCCAATCCATAAAGGAATCTGTGGGATAGAAGACGAGGTAAAAGGGATGATATCAAGAACAAGATACATCTCTTCCTTCCAAAATATCCCAAAGGAAGGGCTCAGGCTGTCACCTGGGAAGCGTAGTGTCTACTCCGGGGCACGTACAGTAAAGAAGAAGGTTGACCGCGGTTATTCTGCATCCCACAGCCACTGATTAGCTGGACCTTCTCAGAGGACCTGCTCTCTCTTCTCTTTCCTGAAAGACTTGAAGAAGCCTGGTTTTACTCTGCTGCAGAAGAAGACTTGAACATGCACATATTTCTCGAAGGAAGAACAAATATTTTCGTGCCCAACTATAGGCAGCAGGATATTGCTAGCCACTCAGATTTGAAAGTTTTCCCTGAAGCAAGTAAGCCAAACCAAAGAAGCAAGGGGACTTAGTTTTGCAAGTTGGTTGTCTTGTGCAAACTGAGAAAGGTTATTTCGGGGGAGCGAGTCCAAGTCAAAACCTAACTTAGTCACTCTGGATCACCCTGAAAGCAGCCGGTCTTTCTCCAGTAACTCCAGGCTGGCCTGAGAAGACTAGACAGCAACGATAGGTGCCTATAATTACATACAATGAACACTCCCTAACACACCTGTTGTTATTCCCAATGCACTAAAGGTGGCATTTTAAGCTTCCTGGCAACATCAGCTACTGTACAGAAATCTGCAAAATACATGCCATCAGTTTTGAGACAGAACTTCATTTAGTGAAGACCTCTCTTTATAAAAGGATAGTACCATATGGCCCAGCATATCAGATCTAAGCTATATAAACTTATATAAGCTTCTGCTGTCGATGAACACCACACGGACTAAGTCTAACTAAGGAACAGGGTTTTGTTCTGAAAGAATTTGCCTAGATACCTGACTGACACTAATTTTCTCAGAAATGATGAGAATCATGCTTAGTGAGGACCCCCACTTGTCAAGAACTTAGCTCATCTCTTAGTAAAAAGAGTATCCTCTGTGTTCAGAAAACCCCAAATGAACAAATCTAAACTCCTGGGGGTGCATTTTTCTGAATTTGGCAGCAGCCGTTCCTCAATTATTATGAATAAGTAAGGAGGAAATTATTAGTCTGTGAATTAAATATGGGCATGAACCCACTAGTTATCTCCTAAGCAGAAACTGGTTTTTCATTATACTGAATCAATAATGATTATAACTATATTTTATTAGATCTAGTAAGTTCTCTTTTCCTAATTAAAATGGGGATCCATTTTCTTACTCAACATAGTATTTTTCATGCTGATTCTGCTTTTTTTTGTATTGTTATTATGGAATATATAGCTAAAACAAAGCAGGAAATTAATTTAAAGACTACATGCCAAATAAACAAGCAGTACTGGGATGTTCCCTTGATCCTTTTCTCATGCTGAGAGCTCTATGAAATAATCTTTAGGAGAGAGGAATGATTTTACCCACCATTACCCCTGCTCCAGGACCCAACAGCAACTTGATACTCATGGTGAGTTCGTCTTGCTCCATTTGATCACCCCAATTGTTTAGCATGACACCAGCACACCCAGACACACAGAGAGAGAAGAGGTCTGATGGGTCACTCAGCACATGAATCTCGTCGGGGGTCTGTAGTCACTGGTGCCTGCGACTGTGAGCTGGTGGCATAGGTGCTGGTTGCTGGAGGTGACTTTGGCCCTTGCAAGCCTGTATAAGCATTGAAGAATCTGGAGAAGCAGGGATCGAGACAGGTGCCTACCTACCCTTTCCTCTATAGAAAATGAGGACAAATATGGCCAACTTTGAAGGTTGTGCAGCTGCTGCCTAGACTAGCTGAGGCAGAAAAAGCTGGATAGAGCTCATGAGGGAAAGAAGGAGCAGGGACAGGAACGTTCGGACAGGAGAGAAGAAGCATTTGGTGCGAGGGGGATGTTTGTATTCAAGGACTCTTGTTCTGCTAACATTTGCACATTTTCTGATTTATTTTTCAGCTTGTTTCCCATTTCAGGAGCCTCCAGAGCCTGGGACCTTGACTGGAGGTTGATGCATCTCTTCTTGCCTTCTGTTTCATCTTGGTGGCATCTGCCCAGCAGTGCCCTATGGCAGAGCTGTGCCCACACTGCTGAAGTCCCCCATCTAGCAGAACTTCTTCCTTTGGAGAACAGGATGACGGAGAAGACAGAGGGACATAGGGGCACTGGTTCCTGCCACCTGTCCTTTCTTCCGCTTGCATGGGCCACGCTTTTTTAGGCATACATAAAAAAGCACGCTCTGTGAAGCTAACGCCCTACAACATAATTTCCTTGATTGTGTTACCACATTGAGAGGACGCAGCTACTTTGATAGTCAGATTCAGCCTGCAGAGAGTGCAGTGGCTCTGTGGAAACTAGGCAGTTTGTGCTCTCTTGGTGCTTATGGTACAGGACATTGGTTTTCACTGCCAGCAATTGGATACCTATGTCCTCTCACTGCTGGGCACACGTGTAGCCAGCCAAATTTCCTTCCAAAGTTAGAGTCCATCCACAAAAGTGCTTCTGCTGTTTTGAAGCCCATAAGTTTTTTTCTCTTAAGTGCTTTTATGAATTGAACATGCCCTAGCTAACCAGTGTGTTCACTTGAGCTTTCAGGCAGTGCTAGTGTCCTGGTTTTCTTAGGTTTCTGCAGGACCTTTCATGCTTTAATTTCCTCTGTGTACACAGTGTCCTACTCATGGTTCCTAATGAGGATTTGATAGAGGTAAGAATTCACAAGTGGGTCTACATTGTATACTTTGGCCGCAAACCTTAGCCCAGCAAGCTTCCTAACCTGCTGTTATGTCCAGACCATGCATATACATGCACAAGGAACAGCCAAGCCAAGACTTGCACAGCTGAAGTTGACGAGCTGCTCCCTGCAGGGGAAGGAAGATTTCAGAACAGATTTAGTCACCAGCATATGACTGGTAATCTTGTTCCAAAACCTTATTCTGCTGGCAATTCTGGAAATTGCAGCTATATGACAATAGGCAAGGCTCAGGCTCCACTTTAAATTCTCATCTGTTAGTTTACTACTTCAGTTGAGATGCAGCTGCTGAGTGTGTGACCACTCCTGGATGGTATGAATGAGTTCTGAAGGTAGTTAAGCAGCTTGCGTGGTGCACTTGGCTTTGCCTATGTGGGACTGTTTCTCACCACTTCTTTGCTGCTAGCTCCAATCTTCATGTCCTGAGTTTCTGGATGTCTTTTGTCATTCTGCCTGGTGCCTAGACTGTGCATTGGGGGTGACATAAGTTCACCCAGAAGGGCTAAAGTTTCTCCTCTGTGGGCTGCAGAGATGGTCAGCTCTGATCAAATAAGACAAAATAGCAAAGGTCTAGAGAAGGTCTGCAGATGGAGTCCTGAACTGAGGGCAGGAATAATATCTAACAGAGCTTCCTGGCCAGGGGCATAGTGTCAGATACTGACCCGTGATCTTTTGGGAATCGTCTCCATCTCCTGATTATCTGCTGTGGTGCTGCCAGCTCACACATTTCTAGAAGAGGGGTTACTGCTTCTTTGCAGGTCCCAGTACAGCAGGGGCACCTGCTTGGCCAACCACCCCCAGCAGAAGGGGAAGCCATGGCCCTGCTGAGCACCTGCACCTCCTAGCAGGACCTGCATTTAAAGAAGCTACCTTGGAAGGCACCAGTCCCCTGGCTTCAGATGTATGCCATGTCCTCCTCCTGATGCATGAGAAACGTGTGTGCCTTCCCTCTGCTGCCACCCCCTCTATCTTTCAGCCTCTGTGACCTTGCAAGTGGAGCCCAACTGACAACACCGCCAAGGAGGGCTGAGAGCTTGGGCTGGCTGCCACCGTGCTCTCTTTGATTTCAAGCACAGCTGGCTCCCTTTCCTCTTCCTTCCTCTCTGCACATGTCATCCTAACATTTGACCTAACATTAGAAAGGTGCTCAGAAACCATGATGATGACCATAGTACAGAAATGCTGGCAACACATCCGTACTACTTTGTGATTTTGTTTTTCCTGAATGCTAGAGGACTGTAAAGTAGCCAAAGGTATTGGCTACGGTTTCCTTTGGAGCTCTGTGTCTATGAATCAGAGAAATCTTATTTTGAACTTGGATATTAGTGTTGTGAATGTGGCTGCTACCTACTAATTCCCTACCTCCCTAGAGTACGGTGCTTTGTCACAGTGGGACGTTGCGTTAATCACTCCTGTATTTCACCTGGAGCCTCATTTAACAGGGTTTTGTTGAAGTCAGAAAGCAAAACCCAGGCAGCTTTCCAATTATAAAATGCCTAAATGACACACATGCTAGCTTAGCCGGTGTGCACTTCCTTTCCTTTCTTCCCTCTTTTTTTTAGCATGGCATTTGGGTTTTTCACAGCACTTAATTTGCCTTCATCAAGAGAGATGCTAATTGTCAATAATCATTGCTTGTCCACATGAATGAACAAGAAGAACCACACTGTATGCCACTGAGGAGCCTGTGGGCTTGGCAGAAAAATGCTAGGCATCCCTTACTGAGTAACGAAGAGCTCATGTTGCTGCAATATTTGGTTTGCTTTCATTCCCTCATTTATCTGAAATGTTTACTGAGCATAGCTATTATCTGTCATGGAGGCTGGAACTAGTTCATTTTCATCTCTTAACTCTCTTTCTTGCAATTCTCTGCTGCTAGCTCTGTCTCAGGTATTACAACACCAGGAAAACAAAGTAGTGTTCACAGGTTCCATCAACCTTCAGATTTTATTTGGTAGTTTTCTCATGGCTGACTCTGTCACAGTACAGGCAGCATGAATTGCATCGATCGCAACAGACTATAGGTTTCCTTTGTAGTATTATTTGAAAGAAATGGCAGCTTTTGGGTAGCAAATACACTTCTTTCTGTCCTGGACAGCAATTCGTTCTGTGAAAAAGGGTTAATGGTGAAAAATGAGACCTGAAACTTTTCAGATGCAGGAATACTTTGGGAATCACGGGGCATCTGGGGTCAGAGTCTCTGCTGCAGCCGAGGTCTGCTGGGGCTGGGGTTGCCAGGAAGCCAATTATGAAGGATTTGTGTCTGGTTGCAGCAGCCTGGGGATTGCTCTAACCTGAGCTCAGATGGCTTTGCTTCCCCAGGGAGAGCATGCCTACTCTGGATAGTGCCAACACACGTGTGCTGCCCATTCTCCTTCTCACCTAGCTGTTCAAAGCTGTGTGGAGGGAGTTTGAAGAGACAGCGGGGGAGAGAGACACTCAGTTTGCCAGAACAAAGCAGTTTCTGGCTCTGTGTGTTTGCCACTGAGAGTCAGACTGACCTTTGATGTGTGTCCTATATAGTCCATTGGGACTACACTCATATTGTCTTTGGGTAAGTTTGGGTTTAATCTCTGAGACTTCTGTGACTCAAGACATCTACAACCACACCGTATTTATGGGCTCAGCTGGAGGCCCTGCTCAACCCCAGACCTCCCCATAGCTGGGCAGCTTGGCTTGAAGAACCCATGGGCTTTCTTTTGACAAAGGTCAGAGTGAAAACATGAAGGCCATGAGGATGACTGAAGAACATCGATTTAGGTATACACTTAAGATCTGTGTATATTTTATAAGGAGATCCCATCTGCCCATCTGGTCTAAATGCCCAATTGCTTGGCATCACATCAAACATGGCAACGTCCCTGAAGAAGTAGTTTGTGTGATATATCATGGTTCCCAGCTGATCTTGTTTGTGCTTTCGGCTCTTATTAAATGGCTCCTTGGTAGACTAATAATAGCATCAATATCCATACCTGCTTGCCTTGAAATAAAGATTGAGTAGCACGCCACAGTATGATATAGGGGTACAGCAAAGCAACATACTTCTCCAAAAGAAAGAGTACTGTAAAGAAAGCAGAAGGGTGTTTGAAAACCATAAAAAATATGGACTATGCAGGGAAACAAACACTCTGATGTTTAGGACAAACCAAATTTCAAAACATCAGCAAAATCAGCTATAGTAATCTGCAGAAAGGTGTTATTAACATTTAGAACTGATGGTTGATAATTCAAAATTCAACTGCATAAGTGCTGCACATCAAGATGCATATTTACATGTCATAATTGAGGGTTTGACTGATTGTCTCAGGCAGGCGACATGACTGAACCAGTGTTACTGTAAGACTGGGGCCTCCTCTGCTCTCTAGACTCTGTTTTTCCGGCTTTGCTTCCTGCCTGTTGTGAAATTGTAGGTTTGGATTTGGTTTAATTACTGTTTTAGACCTTCCCTCCCCTCTTCATGAATAAAAAGCACTTTGCATGGCTTTCTGGAGTACCTAGACATAAGGAAGAATGAAGGAACTCTAAAAGTGATTTCAGGGGAGGCCAGGAGCTACTCAGATGGCACAGGAGGTCGTACAAAAATTGTAGAAGGGAAAAGACAGACTCAGTACTGAAGATGGTGGGAAGTAAAGATTATTTGAATGCTGTAGAAATGAAACAATGGTGTAGCCTTTACACTTCTTCTGAATTTACATGTTATGCTTGAATGTTCGCTCAAGTTAGTTTAGCCTACTAAGTTTAGGTACACCCTAATAAATCTTTATAAATCATTATAAATCATTAATGTTTTTTGTTGATATATATGGATGTATGTTTTATACAAATACAGTGAAAATGGTGCAGCACTGGGGAGGTGAATGCGATTGTGTAGGTGTAGCTGACTGCAGTAGTTAGACAGATATATATACTTCTGTACTGATTTAAGCGGGTTGTCAGCATAAGGATTGTATCCATTACATCCATTTATGTATGACTAAACTTCTACAAAAGCTGAACGCTGGGTCACACAAGGGAAATCAGATCACTTTAGTTATCAACTTGATAATACATGTATTGCTTTGTTTCCTTGGTTTAAACACAGCTAGTAGGCATACAAAATTATTTGACAGTGTATATGAAATGCTGGATTACTGCAGCACTTGAATCTACTGTCTTAGGCAGGACACTGTCTCCTCTATAAATGCCAGTCTGCTTAGGGAGAAATTTGCAGTTGTGCAGACACACAGCATCAGGTTCATGGATTTCTTAAGCTCTGCCTCATCCCTGTTTTGAGGCTGTGTCACACAGCCCCTGTGCAAACCCTCTGTTAAAGACTCAGTTTCACCTTTCCTTTATTAGTTTTGCTCTGATGTTCAGCTTATCCATCAGCTTCCTGGGATAAGCTAGTCTGAAGGTTCAGGACGGTGTCTGTTTATTCTGGGTGATTTGTCTTTCAAGTGCCAGCTTTGGCCAAACTACCCACAATAGTAACTTTTAGAAATCCTGAGCATTTTCCAGTGCTGGCAATGCAGATATTTCAGAGAAAACATGTTCAGTTTTCCTCTAGCTTTCAGTCTGAAAGATCACTCGGGGCTTGGTTCTGCTAGGCTGTGCTGCAGGAGAGCATGATGTTTTCTCCCTCTTTGTTGCTCCTGGGCCAGGATTAAATCAAGCAGGTAAAAAGTAATATACTTTTGTCTCATCTTCCTTATTTGACATGTATGTTTATCTGTACACCTATCTATCTATCTATTTGATATATAAAATCAACCTACGTCCCACTTCCCTTGGCTAAAAAAAGGGAGCACAATTTCCAATGGACTAAACAGAGTTCATAGAAAATCTGCCATATTCACTGAACTTGGCATCCCCCCTCCCCCAGACCCTCTGCCTGGTGTAACAACTTGATTTTAAGGGGAAATAAGTCAGGTCTCTTTCTGCCAGTGGTGCCAGTACACATCTCTGCTGTTGATGCCACCCCAGTGACTGCAGCAGGAGCCAATTTAGACTAGCTGTTTCCTCAGGACGCTTTACCTGCCGAGACAAGTCCCACCCTTGGCAAAGCCTTCAGTCATCTTTACTTAATGTGCTGCCAGCTGCGAACTGGTTAACAGTGTTGGCCTGTTAAGGTGCTCAGCCTTGAAGAGAAAAAAATCACTCCTCCGTACACAGCTCTTGTGAGCAATGTAAGAGAAGATTTCTCTCCTGCTTTCTGTCATTGCAGCTTGCTGCAGTGGGTTGTAGTTTTTCAATAAAAGCTGTGTCTCTGAATGTTATCTGCTTGCTGTGCTGTGTACTGTGCTGTTCTTCCACAGTACCATGTTTCTCTTGGCGATTCAGGCTGCTTTTAAGCAAATTACTCAGTCCTACTGTGGTCTTTCTGTTTAGGAAGTGAAAGAAATAAATTGATATTTTAGCTGTCTGCTCAAGACAACAAAAGACTTTCTGCGTTTGCAGCATGCAGGTTTCAGGCCTGTCCACCCTAGAATATCTTGTGCAAATCTATACATTTGCACTGAGACTAGAGCCTGTCACCTGGATAAATCTGAGCCTGTGCCATGTTTGTTCTGGAGTCCCCAGAAGACCGTGGATTTAGGGGAGTAGTAAGCCTTTGCATCCACCTTCCACAGAAGCTCTGAGCCAGCACTATGATATCCTCTTGCTTCTCTACACCACTTTGATGACACAAAACAGTCACACAGCTGAAAAATCCAGCCCCTTCACAAAAGGGACTTGGAGGTTGGCAAGTAACTATGACACTGATGGAAACAGCCCACAGCCCAGCTGCCCCAAGGTCAGCAGGAATGTAACCGTAGTCTTCAACTACTTTCAACTTTCCCTCCAGCTATGCTAAGAAGCTGAGATTTTGCAGCTGAACACTGAGTTAAGTGAATATCAACTGAAGTTTGAAATTGACTCAAGTGCCTTCACATTTTTTTTCCCTGAAAACTGGTAGAAAAAGTGTTCACTGTCCCCGGGGAATGTATGAAAGTAGGACTTAAAATACAACCATCTTTTAAACATTTGAAAATGTAGGAAAATTGAAGAGTTGTCTATAGGCAAATAGTTTCTGTATGTAGCTTCTGTTCTTCACCCCATATTTGATTTCACAGGGGTCGTCTTGTTTAAACAAGTCCTTAATGAAAATTTTTGTTGTCAGTGCAAGGGCTTACGCACTTAATTGATTTGGCCATGGTATGTGAGTGGTTTACAAACATCCATAAGCTGTGCCTCTTGAGTGTCTTTTCTCTGCAGGATAAAGAGTTTGTTCCCACAACCACAGGGAATGGTTTTAATTACACCTGGGGATCCCAGAAGAGGGGAGGAGATTTTCTGTGAGGCTTCTTAAGATCATAATTGTCAGTGGGATTTATCTTGCCCAATTGCAAGGTAGATATCTCATGTAAGGCAATTATCTGTGTTTCTTCCGTGAGAGAGAAATTGGCATTTCCAGTGGGATTTCCTCCGATCTTTAAATGAAAAACAGATGAAATGAATCTCACTCTAAAGATATTTCTGCCTGTCTAATGACCAGAGAAGGAATCTAGATGATTTTAGAAACAGCTAGGTGAGATACTATAGGATGGATGGATGGATAGGACAGTTTATCTTTTGAGACATGTTTGTGCTCAGCTGTGATTTGTGTAGGTGTATTTCCTAGCCCTGAACCTGGAGGTGATACTAGAGCTACTTCTCATTGGCCCAAGAGCTCTGGTCCCCTTTGTCCCACAAGCCCTGCAAAGGAGCACCCCAGAGCAAGGTCTGAGCTGGCCCGGGGCTGTGAGCACTGGGACATTACCCTGGGAGCTCTGTCAGACATAGGCTTGAAGGGCTTGGTTTTCATTTTAAATAAATTTGGACTTTCCCTCTGTGTGGGTTGGGGGTAGAAGATGCACTGAGTTTTAGGACAATGTTGATTGTAACACCTTCTTGCTCAGCTGCTGTTTAAAATCCTATTTTAAAATGTTGACAGACAAGGTTTTCTGGGCCCCCCCCCCCCCGCCTTG
Organism: Balaeniceps rex; assembly: GCA_013401315.1. Classification (NCBI taxonomy): domain Eukaryota; kingdom Metazoa; phylum Chordata; class Aves; order Pelecaniformes; family Balaenicipitidae; genus Balaeniceps; species Balaeniceps rex. The sequence continues at coordinate 45,969 of VYZW01034669.1, read as the reverse complement.
TATTTATAGTCAGCTAAAATACTGAATTTTTAATTCTCTTTTCTGGCATCTATAAACTTCTGTGTCAAGTTTCCCATTTGTGACCTTATCTTTAGTTTTCCAGGAATAGTACCAGTTTTCCAGGGTAACGGGAGACAATGGGCCCAGCCTTTCTAGAAAACAGGGTTACCTCTGTACAGAAAACAAGCTGTGTTAGAGAAATTTCTGTCTCATTTCTCACAGCAGCAATTGCAGGAGTTTTAGTCTGGGGCTTGTGGAGGGGCAGAACGTTCCTAGCTTGACTTTGGAGTTTTCTTTCACTCAAGTGTTGTTTGGATTTGTCGGCTTAGGTTTTTTTGTACAGAGAATGAGAGAAGAAAAAACCACACTCTCCACTGGGAAAACTGGCAAAATTGAAATGGGGCCAATGAAAGATAACAACCATGGAAGCCTGCAATACAATTTAATTGTGTTAATTTTCAGATGATTATGCATATTTCTTTAAATAGTTCTGCAAAGTTCTCCCTCCACCCAAAATGAGTCTCTTCTCTTTCTTGGAACTTGCCAGAAATAAAAAGTAAGAAAACCATTGTCATCCTGAACTTCCTTAAGCTGTTCAAATCCAGATCTGTTGTCTAGGGAATCACCTCATTTCCTCCTAAAATCTTTTACATTACATCCAAGCCTTCTGGTCCAGTGTCAGAATTTAGTTCACGAGCTATTTCAGAGTTATCTGGCTTAGATCCTAGTAATTTATATGATGTTAACAGAAAGTCACACTTGACTGAAATGGGAGTTCAATAATAATATAACCCCATCCACCTTTCCCCCTTTCTAAGCACAGGAGTCAGAGCACAGGAGGGACCTGCGGGAGAGAACATCTGACAGAGTCTGCAAGCTTGACCCAACACAGCCAAGAAGCTGGGTGGCCTTTGGACAAGTCACATGTTTCTTCTCCCACCATTCTGGTCCAACTTTGCTCCTCAGAGGTCTTGGACTCTGCTGCACTAGAAAAGGCTGCTAAACACCAGGGAGAGTCTGAAATCCCATGTGTTTCACAGACAGCTCCCCCTCTCCAAGCACATTCATCTGACTGCATTTTTTGCCAAAAAAGAGACATGACTGTTGTTTCATCTCGCGTGGTTTTCATTTTAACATCTGAACTAAGAGTGACATGCTCATAAGAAATCTGGTTAATCATCCCTGATTGTCTGATCAATGATCCATCTACAGCAGGTTGTGCAGGGTAACTTATCCCCTGGGACTCGTCCACGCTCATGTACAAGTTGGGTCAATACATCTCAGTAGATCAGAAAAAGATTGCTGAACATGAGGGCAAATGACTTTTGATTGCCTTTCCTCTTTTTGCTTTATTGTACATTGGTTGCTTGATGAGGCTAGTTGCCCTTAAAATGAACTCTAGATTCATTTTGCTTGAACATGGGACCAGCTTGTAAATCAGCAATCTGAGCAGGAATTTTGCTATAGCATCTCCTACATGGTTGGACTTGGAGAGTTGCTGCCATCTCCAGCAATCTGTTCCATTTCATAGCACAGAGTAACCCCCAGTTGTAGGGATTATCTCCCCTAGGGTTTAGAAACTCTAGGCTTTCTTGAAGACAGTGTGGGAATGAGCACAAGCGCACACACACGGACTCTGAAAAGCACAGCAATCCAAATATTCATCTGGTTAACACTGAGCTTTCTTCTTGGTTGGCTGCTGGAGGGCAATGTACTGCACCCTGGCATTGGGCAGGGCTGCTGGGGTAAGTACACTTGAGCTTCAGTTAACAGAACAGCTGGAGGTAAAGGATTTGTTTCTCTGAAAGGGGACTTTGAGAGATATATGGTACAAGACGTGTAGAAGAAAACAGATCCATCACAGCCAATATTGGAAACCCAGGTGATAAGTTTTGGTAGCGAGGGGTGCTGCAGGGGTGGCCTCTGTGAGAAGAGGCTAGGGGCTGCCCCTGCCAGACGCAGCTGGTTCCAGGTGGCTCCAAAATGGACCCACCGCTGGCCAAAGCTGAGCCCATTGGCCAAGGTGCGGTGCCTCTGTGAAAACATATTTAAGAAAGGGTAAAAAACCATGGTGTGGCAGTTGTGAGAGAGAGGAGTGAGGAAAAAAACGTGGGAAAAAATTCTGCAGCACCGAGGGCAGAGAAGAAGGAAGGGTGAGTGGGAGAGCAGCCGGGTGGGCAGCTGGCAGCTGGACAAGGTCAACCACCACAACAGGTGATTGTTGTACCTGTGATATACCTTTCTAATGTTCTTGTGTAACTGATGAGTTTGGACTCACCTTCTCTCCCATTTGTTATGATTTCCCCTCTTTCATCCTCAGAAGCTATGCAAAGTCTGTAAGACTCCTCTTGCCAAACCTATTTCAGCCTGCCAAACAATGAAGGAACTTAATCCCCTACAACGCCCCTTCTCAGAGTCTGTATATGGTTACAGCCCTCTGGACTTGTGCACGTAAAGATTCTAGGGATCAAATCTGATTTTTAACTGAGCAAATCCTTTGTGCTCATAACAAAGTGGTGTCTGTGAGACAAAAGAATTCCCTTCTGTAAACTGCTCTTGATTTTTTTTTCTTTATTCCATACTTAATTTCTGTCAATCCTTTTTTGGAAATAAAATAATGTGGAAATAATCTCAGCGTCCCGGGAGCCAACTTCAAAGATACCCTTGTTAATTAATTTTGTTATTTTTGTTTATTATTTGCTGAGGTGAGATTTAAGGCAGGAATCTGAGCTGTGCAAAGTCTCCGCATGACAGTGAAAAGGCAATGGCGAACCCTACGTTGTTGCCACCACATATCTGGATGGACAGTTCTGTTTCCTGATTGGCAACCTGAGGCTCAGCATTGCTCACAGTTTAGGTAAGGATCACCTTTTAGAGCAGCTATGATTTTAGATCAAACCTGAAACTGGAGGGAAACAGCAGGCTTGTCTGCAGGATTCATAGATCTGTCCCAGGTAATATTAAACTCATTGCAGGGGAGAGATGGAGTTTCTCAAAAGAGTGATGAGAAAAGGAGACAGGAGGGAGATTTTGGAAGCTGAGGAACAAATGAGAAAGAGAATGATGTTGTGATCAGTGAAGGCTTGCAATAATCTGCCTGAGCTAGCTTGCTTTACACCTCCCAGAGTAAATCTGAAGAAAAACCTGATTGCTTTCTAATATGATCATTCCTGCTTCAACTCTACCTTAAGTGGCCGCATGCAGGCACAGCAGTAAGGTGAAAAGGTGGAAGAAACGCTAATTGCCCCCAGTGCGGCTCACAGTCCCAGTTCTGTGGGCCCCATTTAGGAGGCAGGTTGTGATGGGATGCAGCCTGGACAGAAGCCAGCATGACTCTCCTGATTCACACTGGGTTCAGATATGCTCTGGGAGCTTGTGCCACTCCCTTGCTTGCTAGCAGAGATCTGTTGCAGTTGTAAACAGCTTGAACTGGCTTTGAATCCACAGCTCATGCTCCTTTGCTCTTCTCAACCTCTAAAATCTCTGCCCAGGAAAATGACAGAGGTGCATCTTCTCTTCCTCTGCTGCTTCCTTCTGGACTGTGCAGTCTTCCTCTCTCCTCCAGCCCCACTCCCTTATTCCCTTAACAAACTGCCAAGAAAAAGCCATATACTCCCAGTTCTGCTTCTAAAGTGCCTGACTGCTGTGATTGTAGGTGATTGCTTTAGGGCAGGACAAGCCCGGAGTGCTCTGGGAGGATATCCATAGTCTCTGTTATACATCTGATTAAAGAAATTCAGCATCTTGGCAGCAAAGCAGCAAACCAAGAGAGTGCAAGGGAAGCAGCTGATCATAAAGGCACAGTTCTCTCTTGTGTCAGGACTGAGCTTCAGCTCTGAGCTGAAGACCAGCTTCCTGCAGATTTACATAGACTGCTGCATCAAAAATACTTATGGGTCGGATCCTCTCTTACTTGGTAGTGTTCATTCTCTGACACGTGGACCAGACTGTCAGGCCCCCAGTGATGCCTTGGGGTCACCATTGGCCATTCAGCCTGATGTGGTCTCCTCAGGGCAGACTGGAGGTGGCTGCAGTAGCCTTGTGTGCCAAACAACCCTTCCCACCTGCTGGCTGGGAAATCTCTCAGCTTCCTCGCTTCTAGGAAGAGTCCAAAGACTTGATTTGCAGTTTGCGAATTATATAATATGCAGTAAAATTCCAGATGGATCACAGATGTATATTGATAAAAAACATGACCACTGTCATAGAAATCAGAAACAGAGCTGTGAAGAAATGGACACAAAGGATGAAGCACTAAAGAGTTATGAGTGACCAAAAACTTGTCAGAATGAAAATGTTCATGCAGTGATAACTTATAATAACCATCCTGAATCATCTTTGGGCTCTGAAGGTGGCTGGAGCTCAACGGGATCTCTGTGGGAGAGCAATACATTGCCAGGACTGAGTTGGTGGGAAATGCCACAGGGTATCTGTGTCCTAGTCTCAGTCCTGCTGTTTGTTCTTGGGTGTGTTCTTGCTGTGTGTTCTTAGGTAAGTTATTCCTCTTCTGTACTTTCTTCGTGTATAAAACACTGAGGATTGAATTTACCTCCTTTGTAAAGCTCAGTGACATTTTATGAATATCAAGAGCCATATATGAGTGCTACGGGTCTTGAGACCCTCAACGTTGTCTTTATTTCAATGTGGGATTTGTGGGTGGGCAGGAATTTGAGTGAGAAATTACTAATCTCTGTTTTATTATTCTTTTCTTTTTTTTTTCTTCCTTTCTGTATATGTATTTAGCTCTAATTTCAGAATGTGGAAGTAAACAGAGGGAAGAAATTCAAGCAGAGCCCCCGTGGAATCAAGTCATTCCAGACAGCCCTGAAGTTACTTGCTTGTTGTCTATAGCTTCAGTAGAGCTGACAAAATCAGAGGACTGGTCACAACATGCAGTGGTGACACATGGCAAAGCTGAGTATGACTTCTTGTGGTACAGCTGTTCCCCATGTGTCTCGCACCAGGAATGGTGACGCTTCCTCCTAATGAAGCCACATCTTGAAATGAAACAGTTTTCTAAGGCATTATCCTTAGAAATGGCCTCTAGAGTCAGAGATATGGAGCTCTGGCATGTTGAAGAAATCAAGGACGATCCTAAGAATTAACGGGAAGATGGCCATGGACTTCACTGGATTCAAAAGTTCCCACATAATGTTTTATAACCTTGGCAACAAGTTTTGCCGCTAGGGACAGGAGATAAAAATCTTACCAGTGCTTTCCCACACAGAGGTTTATTATTTCAGCTAGGCTGTAATCAAAAGAAGAGGGAAAAAAGGGAAAGCACAATGCCTACTGCACTGAAAAGAGAAGACAAGGCAGGAGAGTTATGAAGTGCTTTTACTTCTTCTTATTTGATCAGAACTTGTTTGTCTTCCCTAACTACAGTCACAATTTCATTGCGAAAGTACCACCTCAGTTTTGCAGCTTGCTTGGGCATAGCGGGCCACACAAATCATCCCACAGCAGGCTGCGTACAGACCTTGCTTGTATGGGGAAGTGTTCCAGGGGACGTGCCAGTGTTGTGCTAAGAGTTAGGAGTTTTGGGCTCCCCATGTTCTGTTTTGCCTTTTCTGATTTATCTGTTTCTTGCTCCACCCGCAGTGCTTTCCTGCTGGTGCTGACATCAGCAGGTGCTGGCAAACGTCTAGAAGAAATCAAACAGGTTCAAAGCCTCTGAGCACACAGATTTTGTGACTAGTATAATGCTGGGTTCATAGTAATTTTTCTTTATCTTTGGGTCAAAATGATAAATTACTTTTGGGAATAATATGCATTTTTTAAGCATTTCACTCTGTACACCAGTTTCAGACAGATGGTGACATTTTCCTTCATTATACTTCTAATTTTTCTGAGGAATTGACTACCCAAGTAAAAAAGTCAAACCAATTACAGTGGGCTTGGGGCACAATTTTTTCTCACAAAAGACCATACCTGAAATCTCCTGACATATTGTTTATTTAGAAGAAACATGCATATGAATGAAGTGCTTACGCTTTTAACTATATCAAATCAGCATTACCATCACAATAGAGATCCCCACAAACAAAAGCGTTCTTTTGAAGCAAATGTTCTTTGAGCAATGATGTTAGCAATATACTAGCACAGAGTAGATTTGCCAGGATTTCAAACTCAGATAGCCCCTCAAGGTTGTAAACTCAATGGATGTATTTTTCCCTTCATACCTAATCCATTGAATCCCTGCTGCAGGCAGTAAGAGTGATGAAAAATTTTAGCACTAAGCTGGCAGAATAATCTTCCCCTCCCTCCCAAGGATGTGAGCCTGTGGGAAGGAACAGTAACATGCTCCATACCTGGTGTGGCCTTCAGATTGCAATTGGAAAATGTCTTGTTGCTGTGTGAACTTTGCCCCCTCCGCACTTGAAAACGCAGCGGCCTCAGATCTGAGGAAACTGCAGGAGGAGACCCTCACTTGTGTGAGAGGTGCTGGTCAGGTGAGGGTCACACTTAGGGCCCGAGATGTGCTGGACATCCCAGGTGCTGGTGGAAACCACAGTATGGAGGTGTATGGAGAGATGCCCGAGGGGACAGGATCTGCCAGAGGCACATGAGAATCTTAAACATAGGCCCTGAGGCTGCCAGCCTGATGTTTCAGTAACTCACCTGTGGTGCTTCATTAGGCTGTCACCTGGCATCTGGGGTGTGGATAGCATTTGTTCCTTACCACAATATTTTTGTTGTCGCTCTCATTACAACCTGCAAAACCAAGGAGGCTGGGGGTGCCAGGGTTCTTGCATAGTACACAATCCTTAAATCACCGGAAATACCATGGTGACATTTATCCAGTATTTCAGTTCTATAGTTTATAACCTGTGCCCACCCAACCATGACCACAGTGTTGTATTTTTGCATCTATATTGCTTGCTTGCCCTTCTAGCTATGCAATAGTCATGAGGAAAGTTACAGCTTAAACTCTTGCTTGATTAACATTATTATGCATCTGCACTATTCCTTGTGTTCAGTTTATTAGGGGCAATTGGTCTGTCTGAGTCTAACTTATGTAAATACTGTAAAAATAATGTGAATCTTAATGGGTATGACATATCGACTTGTTATCACCATATCCACCTTAGTGGTATCTTCCACTGGAAACCAACTTAATATAATCTCTGACACATTTTCCCAATTACAGCAGCTGCAGTGATTCCAGAAAAGTGCTGCAGAAACAGATGAATTCCCTAGGCACAAGTCTGTCTTTCTTCCACCAGCTATTGGGCTGATGCCTGGCGTTTCTTCTGGTGCATTTGCCTCAAAAAAGCCCAGAATTTTTGTTCTTCCACTTAGGAAGTGTCCAGGGAGGGAATCAGGGTAGGTAATTTAGGACCTGCACCGAAATACACTTAATAGAATGGGATATGTATATGTACATGTATATATATATATATATATAAATCATTTTAACATCAGAACCCCTTGACTGCTGAGGACTGCTATTGAAGAGTAGTTCTGTGTGGCAGCACTGGGGCTTTGTTTCTATCTATCTGTGTTATCCTATCTTGACAGGTAATTTTAATGAATCTGTTTCAAGTTTCTTTGGACCAGCTTCTCTTCTGTTAGTCTAGGTGTACTTCGCTGGTACTCAGAGTATATACATAGTGTGGTAGAGGAGAGGGGCAGGCACATGGTGCATTGGTGTCCTTAAGAGTGTTCCAAAAACATTCTTTTGGCTCCAGGATAGTGCTGTCTATCAGTCACAGCAGAGCTGCAGGTACTTTGACAAACCCAGTGAACGAAAGGAAGGCTCCTCAGCCCTCCCAGTGCAGCAAGCAAACCAGTTGTTGCAGACCCAGTTTCAATGAGCTACCCTTGTTGCTCCAGACACATCAGTTTGGGCATTTATTACAAGTTTCAGACAACACAGGTTCTGATGAGGCTGTAGCGCAGGAGACTTAGAAAGGTCTGTTACAGCTGCTATTTTGTTCACAAAACTAGTCACAGCCCAAACCGTATAGCTTCCACATGTTATAATGCAATTCACAGATGGAATTTTGCAGGGTGAATAAATATCTTGTTCTGCTACCTTTTGACCTGATGGATTAGCCCAGAAGTATGACAAATCTCAAAAATTTGCTATCAGCATTGAAAAGATTGCCCGAATCAGGAAGCGCACCTGGAAATAAATGTGCTGAAGTGCTGAGGGAACAAACTCTCTGTCACGAGGAGATAATTTACAGCAGTACCAGTGTTTTGGAAGAGACATTTGAAAGGAAGATGCTCCCATGCCACTAGTCTGTGGTTCTTTTGTGTGGTATCTTGGACTAGAAATTGATGTAGGCTCACGAAATAGTTACCCATCTTTAATTGATAAATGCTAGAATGATGTTCCAGGGGCCGTGTAAATCCAGGAGGGTTAGATAACGCTACGGGAGCCGGAGATGTTTGCAGGACGGAGATGCCATCTAGTGGAAACAGCTGTTGCAATCTCTCCGCAGGAGGGGACGGTGCTGGCACCTCACACAGCGCTGCGGGCTGTCACCGTCCCTGTTCCACCGCAGCTGGGAGATGCGGACAGCCGAGCCCCAGTGCCGCAGGCTTCCCTGGGATGCGGACATGCAGAGACACCGGACTAGGTCCCCAGGTGCCAAAGCCTTCAAAGGCGTGGGGAAAAAAAGTGATTTGCGCTTTCCTTGATTCCTGAACTGCTGACAGTTGTGCTGGAAACCAGTCGCACTCAGGGTGCTTGAAACCTGGGGCTGGGAGGGGAATCCTGCTGTGGGAAGTCCTGAGGAAGTCCAGCCTCAGACACAGGGAGTCACTCTCTCCCTCCCTCTCATGTTTTGTCTCTCTGGGCTGATGACAAGCGAAACAGGTTCAACAGGAGCAAACGAAAGGGTGTCCACCTCAGAGCAGCCCATTTTCTCAGAAAAGGTGATAGGCAGTTAAGGTCTATACCATGAGATGGATTCAAATATGGAAATGCTCAGGCTGGCTGTGAATGAGCCACCTTCCAAACCTAAAGCGGGGGCGGGGGGCACTAATTTCAGCCTTACATCAGTATCTCAGTGTTGCACTTTTTGGGTTTTTTTTTTTGCAAAGCATGCTAACAGCTGACAATGTGACACCTGCAAGACAAAATTAATCTCCATATAATACCATAAGTTTTGGGGATATAGCTCCTTATTGTGCTGCACTGGTCAGGGTGCAGGAGGGAATATGCCACCCTACCCCAAATGGGTAGCAGAGATATGGGAGGGTGAGGTGAAATAGCAGGAGCCACTGTGTGTCTCTAGAGCTTGGACAAAGTGCCCTGGAGTCAGCTCTTCCCTCAGCAATCCCCACTCCAGATCAGTCTCTGGGAGGCTGTTTCATTGACTTCAGTTTAGAGCAACACAGGCTTTGCTCTGAATTACTCATAAGGACCTTGCCAGTGCCTGGAGACCCAAGATGTGAGAGCCGGTCTTGAGGACAGGACTGTCTCTATGTGATTCTTGACCATTAAACAGCACCAGTATTTGTTTCCTACGTCAAAAGACTATAGCAAGGCCACTGCACCAGCAGTCACTGAGGGCTTAGAAGATCCAGAGCATTAATTTAGTCTTTATTCTTAATACACAACTGTGAATGAAGGGATTATAACGTCCTTAAAACTTCGTGATGAAATCAGATGCTTGGAGAACAGAATGTGAGTTGCTAGCTCCTGAGATCACTTTGCAGATGTATAATTTAAAAATGAAAAATGTCGCTCACACATTCAGCCAGTTCCATTTTTCCTTCCTTTTCCCTGTTGCTGCTCTTCTCTCATCTATAAATAGCTACTCGAGTGCCTGGTCCCAAAGCAGTGCTAGAGCAGCTCTTCTTCTTATCAGCAAAGCCTGATCATTTTGTCCGCCAAGAGCTTAAATGTACTGACTTGAGTTGCAGAAAGGCCTGGATGTGGGGGAACGGGTCTGGCTCTGCTGTTTTACACAAGAGGGAGATCTCCAGGCTCCTTGTGGTGGGACTTCTTCTGTAACTTCTTCTGTGAGGCCATTACACTGGAAACTGTCCATTTCAGCCAGACTCTACCTCCCAACGCTCTGTAGGGAGAGCCTTGATAGCAAAACCAGGGTTATAGATCCCACCTGTGGGAGTCAGCAACTAAAAACTTCAAAGGCATTTTGTGTCTTCAGAATGGTGAAGTTTCTTGTAAAACTTGGCCCTTATGTTCTCAGGTTGATCAAGTCTCTAATTATCTCTGCAGTTGGTATATTTTGATGATGGAAGAGCTCCTTAACTTTAGCACAGAGTTCCATCAGTGCTAAAGAAATTTTGCAAAAGTCATCCATTGCTGCTCACACCAGAACCTCTCCATTGTGGTAAAGCCATAGCTCCTACGGCAAGTGAACTGCTGCCCCATGGTTAACAGCAGAGAGTGTTGGTGTTTCATATGATGCTTCAAATATCTGATGAGCATGAATAAGAAGCATAAGATGGTGGTTGCAGCCAAAGGTCTGTTTGCTCTGTCATCTGCCATAGCTGAGCTTATGTTACCAATGGTACAAGCAAAACTCCAGAAACCAGCTGCACCATAGAGTGATGTGTGGCTGACCTGTTGTCAGCAACTGGCTTCCCCACAGTCGGCACAGAAGAAATGTTTAACTATTAGTATGAGGGAGACTGAAAAGTATTAAGGGTACTAAGTACTGTTCTGCTACGCAAGTCTCCTGCAATAGTGGTGAAAATTATTTCCATCCCACTGACTCAAGCAACCAAGTCACTGTCAACACCAGTTTAAAAGAAAATGGTTGGGAGATATTCAAAGTGGGGGGAAAGGAGGGACTTCTGATGCTGACACCCTTGTCAGTAGCAGGTTGTTTTCCAAGAGCAGACAGACCTAGATGGTTTTTTTCCAGTTCTCAGTTAAGAGCTTTGTTTTCCTCAGTGCCTGCTGCAGTTCACTCTGCAGCAGACTCCTTCTGTGTCAGAGGTATTATTTATACTTCACTCTCTGCCTGGACAGCAAGGACTGCTTCTCTCAGCCTGCATTGTTTGCTTTTGCAATAGTACAGCTCTTCTTTATTCCTTCTGTGGGTATTTCTTTTGGTCTTTCTTCTTCCATCTCTGCTGAAAGTGGATCAATTCTTGGCCTGGCCATAAACTTGCTGAGATGTTTTTCAGGTGATTTATTTAAGAACTGATCATTAGCACTACCTGTACAGAGGGGGAAAAAACTCAACAAGGCAAAAGAAATGGATGTTGGCTTTTTTTCTGCTCTCTGGAAACTTTAGAGTATAAATATAAGGGAGGAATTTTCATCATCATCATCATCATTATTATTATTGCTCAAAAAATATAGCAGTCAAGCCTGAGCTGATGCTGATGGGAAAAAAAAAAAAGAACAAAAGACCTCAGTTTGCAAAATGACTGCAAAGCCAAAACGCTCTGCAGTGTACGTCAAGTGTAGAATTCTGTCCAGTATGTCCAGCTGGGTCAGTAACAAGATGGAAGAGCTGCCATGAGCCATTGCTTTGAATCCTTAGCAAAAGACCCTAAGAGCAAAGTAGTAGTAATAATAACAATACCCGTAAGACACTGGCGAATTCTCTGTCAAAACGGGCTACTTTGAACCAGAAGCTGCACACGGGTGCTGAAATTTTCATGAATCTGGAGGTTTTCAGCAACAGCTGCTTTGCTCCTATTGCACTGCACTCCATGATAGCACTGACATAGGCTAACGCTCTTCACCAACTGGTGCCCCATCCTGTTTTACACCCACTGCTGATTAGCTGAGGCTTGTTTTCTAGTCACTGTGGCTTATATAAACTTCAAAACCTACCAAATTCTTTTTCTCAGTCTCACAGCTTGCTCTCATAACTTGCCTTAGAAGCTTTCTCCTAGAGGTGAACAGTGCTATCTAAGCACTCTGGGTAGATTGTCTTGCCTTATGGATTTTGCTTTGATATAAGTAACCTTTCCTGTCTGACAAGAGCTCTGTCAGTGGTTACAGCAACGATTCAGATCCTGCCAGCCCTGGAGTAGCAAGCAAAACAGCAGCTGGGTGGTGCACATAATATTTTCATCCTCAGTCTGTTTCATATACATAAACAAGCTGGGAAGAAAACACGGTAATTTGATTTTATTTATCAGATAGAAATGTAATGAGCAGGAGATTGAGGGGGAAAAGGAATGTGAGACTTTATTGAAAACAGTTGCAAGTTTTGCTTTGCTTGCTTCAGATTTGTTAACAGCACTATCAGAGCACTGTCACCAAATGCCATTGGCTTCAAAACCATGTTCTCTTTCCTACAACTAAGACATAAAAATCATTTTTTAAAACTGGACACTGTTGCCTGCATATGGATTTGTGGGTGAAGGAGTCTGCTGACTTTTTAATTTCTGTCTCTGGTTAGCCCTTACTGTACTCGCTGAGTGCAGTGCCACTGCACAGGTATAATTCAAGGTGGAAAGAAACAGTGGTAGTCCCTCATTTGGGGTCTGACAACTTTTCATGCCTCTGCTTCATACAGCTCTGTACCAAGTTACTGAACTGCATCGGCATGGGCTGGTGCTATGTAGGGACACTTCAGGGCTGTATCCTGACCTCAGTCAAGCTGCAATGAGAAATAACTCTTCCAAAACTTGCAAATAGTCCTATTGGTACTTTTGTACCCTTTCTGACCACTGCAGGGTGCATTTGTGTATAAAAGATCTGTATTATGTGCATGTCTATGTCTATGTGTTTTTCTATCTGGTTTTTCCATAATAAATTCTTAAGAATGGATGCAACAAATAATCTTATTGTCCAGCTACTAGCCAATGCAGAAGGAGGGAGCATTTATGGAAATAGTGGGTTCTTCAGTCTCCAGATGATTTGACTGAAAAGGTAAGAAAAAAGCACTTTCACTAAAATATGAATCTTTCAGCTCTCCACAAGATTACACAGACCTTTACACCTGCTATAGAAAGATGAATGAGATTTTAGAATAAAAATAATAGCAATACTTCATTCATCTGACTTGCTCTGGTTCCTGCTGAGCCAGCAGAGCTAAGGAGGAGGACATTGGGAGGTCCACGTGCTGCTTTAATTTCCCTGTTCTGCATAGACTGTGTCATTTTTGGCACCATTTACCGTGTCAAAAATGGAATAGCAGTGCTTTAAGAGCCTCTACTCACCAGAAGTCCTCAGGAGTCTTAGCCCTGTAGCTGTTAAATAGGAATTTCTCTGGATCTTACCCAGTGGTTGAAGGTGTTAATAAAACCTCACCTCTGTATGAATATTTGCATGCTGAATTATGTCTTTCATCATAAAATATGCCACCCTTTTTCTGCAACTGCATAGAAGTCTGCCCCTGATAAGAGGAGCAGTAGACTCCTGGTTTTGTTGTTGCAGGGCTTATTCCAAATCCCAGTAAATCAATGGAAATTTAAGCTGGGAACCATACATCCAGGAGCACAGCAGACCCAGGTACCTAATTACGCCATCCGTGCTGGGTAACGAGGAGGGACAGCCATTTTAAACACAATGTAGCTATTACAGCATGGATGGCCAGCTAGCCAGGTTTGCAGATCTCAGAGGGAAATACACTGGAAGCTGCTAAGGTGAGTTGTGCATGTCTTTTTCCCTTTATCTGTACTGAAGAGTCAAAGAGTTTCAGTGTGCTGCAGCATGTAAAATTCATTTCCAGTTACAACAGGCTTCTAGCCAGAATCTCATCTTTCATGTGAAGAATAAATCATTGAAAGGAAATTACACTAGATGTTCAAGCTAAAAAAGAGGCAGAAAACAATCCTTTCAAATCCAATTTGAGCATCAGTCCTAGTTCATATTTATCTCTTTCTGCAAACCCTTCTGTAACATTAAATTTGTGGGGTGTATTTTATATAGATTACTAACCATGTCTTTTTATAGAGGCTACATCCCTACCAGTAAATTAAACAGTGCTAGGAAACATTTTCAGCTGCCGTAAATTTGTCTCCTGTTCAGTATAACTTTTAGAGCAGTCCCTAATACAGTTTTAGTCTCAGACAGATAGGACTCTCCCAAATAAATAACTCTCAGTCCCTGTTTGGGAGTTAGCATGTCCCAGAAGCAGTTCCCAATAAATAGTTTGCATGTAGCTGAGTTGACAGAGAGGCTGAGAGTTCATTAGTATGAGTGTGGCTGTTCCTTGCCTTTTAGCCCTGGTGCCAAAGAATGGTCCTGGGCACTTTGAATTTGTCAACACAGATGTAGCAAGTGTTTTGCATATACATATGTTCACCTTCTGGAAATAAGGGCAGTATGATTGTTAACTTAAAATCGCACATTTGCTACCAAATATTGGAAATTTTTTAACAAATTTGCTGTGTAAAACTGCACTTGCCATTTGGCTCCACACATGAAGATGAAGAATTCTTTGTTAATCAGGGTGGCTTGAAGTTAACATTGGGACTGCTTCTCTGTCTTGTGCATTTGCTTAATCCAGTCCATACAAAGCAGGCATCTGACCCTACCAGACAGGGTATCCCTTGATACCTTGATAGAAATGGTTCCCTGAGGAACAGAACAATGAGGAACCTGAGTTAGGAGCTGTCTTCCTGCATGACGCCCAAACCTTCCCTTCCCGCTGATGTAAGAAACCCCTTCATGCATTTGGGTTTCTTAGAGAACAGTGGCTGCTTAATGTGACTTTGATCTCTTTGGTTAACCAGCTACAAATACTGACCTTTCTGTAAGTGGGAATCTCCGCTTCTCACTCATATATGTTTCACTTTTTCTCTCTCCCATAGTCCACTAGTGCTCTGGGCATTTTAAGCTAAGAGAAAGATTAAATTGGATTGAGCCTTTACTTAAGCATAGCTCGTGCTTTATTTGACTGGAGTGCATGTGAAGGCATGCTTACCTCCTCACAGGATCAAGCCCTTAGCGTGGGAACTTGGACAAGACACTTGATTCTCTGTGTTTAGTCAGAGTCAGACTGATGCCTGCTGCATGAGTCTTAAAAACATGGACCTCTACTGCATAACATACTTGAGTTAGCTGCACAGCTTTTTCATGCACACTGTAAATAAAAGGGTATTCAGGAGATTATAACACTTGTGTGCAAACCTAGAGCAAATTTATCAGAGCTTTCATCTAAAAGTCTGTGGGTTTAACATCAATTACTTGAGAAATAATGAATAAGCAGCAAGCAAGAGATAGCCCCATTACTTAGACAGAAATAATCTGTTAGCAATACAAAGTGGATTTGGGAGCAGCACCATAAATATACCGGACCAGATCATTAGATTAGAGATGGTTCTTTACGGAACAATGCAGAGGGCTGAATAGTGAACGGTCCTGTTTACAGTCCTCCTTCCAGAAGTTTATGACTCATTTTGGAGTGAAAAGGATTATTCTTACAC
>VYZW01034669.1:16379-30403 GCA_013401315.1 Balaeniceps rex | reverse complement strand
GGATTATTCTTACACTTAGAGCAACACTAATCATAATGGTGGATTGCTAAGTGGGACTGTTTCACTTGAGGTAAAGACATCATATAATTCAGAGCACAGGGATTAGCATTCTTTTAAGAAGTATAGTCAGCTTGGTTTTATGAATCTGCTACGTCTGTCCCCTTCTTCATTTCTCTCTCAAAGGGAGAAGAGGGGGGTTCTCTCTCTTTGTCTGGGGGTTCTCCAGACTACTTTGTAAGTGTAATAACTTTCTTGATCTGCACCGACATTTATTCTTTTATTTTATCAATTAAATATTTGCAAACCATTAAAATCTCTAGGTGCAATTTGTACAAGGTAGGTACCATTCCACCTAACTTTTGCAACCACCAGTTAAGCTTCTAGGCTAGGCTGGTAAACTCCCACCGAAGGAGATGTCTAAATTAGGTGGAGTGGATTGGCCCTTGGAGCTCCCTGTCCACACTGCCTCTGGAGAGAGCAAAGATCACCTGTTTATGCAATTAATTGGGTATTTTAGGTACGATGAATGCCACCCTGGTATGGACTGTGAGGGGAAATTGCTAGCTCTTCTTGCTTGCACTTAGCTAGAATGGTGACACATCCCCATGTTTCACCTTTCCAAAATGTCCATGGAGCTGTCTGATCTTTAGAGATAGTCAGCAATGGTGCTCTACTCTGTAAATGAAGACCTGATGCTCAGCCCCTTTGAAAACTAGATGTATAATGTGCTGAATTCTACTTTTCAGTCTAGGTTCCTGGCATGTGAACCCAAAGGTGAGCTCTAAAATTAATGAGATCATAAAAAGAAGCANGTAGGTACCATTCCACCTAACTTTTGCAACCACCAGTTAAGCTTCTAGGCTAGGCTGGTAAACTCCCACCGAAGGAGATGTCTAAATTAGGTGGAGTGGATTGGCCCTTGGAGCTCCCTGTCCACACTGCCTCTGGAGAGAGCAAAGATCACCTGTTTATGCAATTAATTGGGTATTTTAGGTACGATGAATGCCACCCTGGTATGGACTGTGAGGGGAAATTGCTAGCTCTTCTTGCTTGCACTTAGCTAGAATGGTGACACATCCCCATGTTTCACCTTTCCAAAATGTCCATGGAGCTGTCTGATCTTTAGAGATAGTCAGCAATGGTGCTCTACTCTGTAAATGAAGACCTGATGCTCAGCCCCTTTGAAAACTAGATGTATAATGTGCTGAATTCTACTTTTCAGTCTAGGTTCCTGGCATGTGAACCCAAAGGTGAGCTCTAAAATTAATGAGATCATAAAAAGAAGCAGATGCTTCAGAAATGCTGACCTTAACCCCTACCTGTTCTCTTCATCTACAGTTGTCAGACAGCTAAATTGGAGTTTGTCAAGTGTTTTGAAATCCTGAACATGCGTGCTACAGCCAAGCAGTTTCGTCTTCATTCTCACATATCTTTGGATTTCTGTTAGTTATCCCCCTGTCTGTCAGCTACAAACTGCTGTCCCCTGTGCCGGCAAATATACTAACTAGGTTATATGCCTCAGCTTAGCAAGCTCTCTTGTTTGCAGCTGATGTACTTCATGCAAAATACATTGCTTTATTCCTAATACCATGAGATGTAATCAGGAGTTGGTCTAGGAGGGATTTTGGAGCTGTGCACGTTGGGAGGAGCAGCCAGAATATCTGATTTTTTTACTCCTGATTTATCTCACTCTGGCCAAGCTCCTTATTAAAAGGAATAAGTACAATGTGTAAGAGGTCAGTCTGCTGGTGAACTGCTCCTTTCAGGGAAGGTTTGGGCTTTTGCTTGAGATAACAGTGAGCTTGACAACAGCAGGATCATCCTGAGTGTCCTGAGGCTTGTAGTTGTCCACCCTTGCACTTGAGATCCAGAACTTGGGCCAGGAGTATTTTTATGTCCACATCTTTACCTTCATCTGTGGAGAAGAATAAGTAGGATATAGGATTNTTGATTTCTGAAAACAAACTGTTTAGTTTTTGACTTTGAAATAAAGAAATTATTTCAAGCAGCAGAGCCTCACTGATCAGTCTAGAATTGCCTGCTTGTTAAAAGCAGCATTTAAAATCATGGAATAGCCTACTGTTTCTCTGGTTTTCCAATGAATTATTTTCATTTCTTTAGACAATGGAGGAGATTAAGTGGAAACCTTAAGTAATGAGTATTATTCATTGTCTCTCTGTCTAAAGCTGAAATTATCTCCCTGAGTCTTTGCTATCCACGCTGTGGTTTAGCAAGTCATTTAAGCATGTTGCTAATGTTTAAATATGCAAGAAAGAATTAGTTTATTGACTGAAGTCCTCACTAATTCTGGGCTCCATACAAGAGGGATTGCTGAAGAATTCTAGCTAGCTTTCATCAAAGAAAACCACAGTATTATTTTAATTTCAATTTATATATAAATAATAGCAGAAGAATGACCAAAATGAGGATGTTCCTTCATCATCCAGGGAAATCATAAATTGTACATCATTCAGATACAATTGTTTCTAAAACAGTTGAAAGAAGTCTAGCTATAGGTCTTGATGAAACAGTGACATTAAACCCAGACATAAAAGGTGAGAAAATACTGGAAAGGAAATTATAACTTAAATATTTGTCAACAAAGTGAGAAAATTCTAAATAGGTGTTCAGTGCACAAAAAAAAAGCATTTGATAAATGCTTAAATGAGTGAAAGCAGCTTCCCTATTAAAAAGGAATTTTTTGCTGAATTCAGCAACTATTCTTAGCATAGAAGTTCACTGAGCAACAGAGCAATCAGTTTTCCTAGTACACAGTCAGTAAACAAAGGAAACACATATGAAGCTGTGACCCTGGCCCTAAAATCTTGTCCTCCTCCCAATATCATTACTCAGAACATGCAACCACCAGACGTGCTCTGGGATAAATATGATTCACTGAACATCCAGAAGATGGCATAGATGTAGCAAGCCTGGTGTGGGGAAGCCTTTAAATGCCATTATACAGGACAAAAAAAACCCCAAAAACCCAAAACCAAAGAAGCATAACCTTGCTTGTACTCGGCAGGGCTACCCCGGCAAATATCAATACACAGAGAAAAGGGACGGAGTAACCAGTTTGTGAGGAAATGTGTATGGACCTTGACTTGCAGAGCTACGAGCAGTGCCAGGGAGGGGACAGACCCTCTTGCAAAGGCTGAAGCCTACAAAAAGCAAGGGGCAGTGAGGTGGCTGGGAGAGGCTGCAAAGGGTGGAAGGGGCTGAAGCAAAATTCAGGTTGTCTGTAAGGAAAACTCAGTGGTAGGAAGGCCTGCTTGCCTGTTAATAGCTTCTGACAGAAAAGGCTTTGAAAGGGAAGGTCATTTCTTTGGATGTTATTAAGACGTTATGAATGTGGATTATTGTAATAATGTTTTTATTAGATGTTAATAAAGGTTATTATTAAATTAAGTTGGATATTATTAAGTGTGCTGCTATTATCTTTTTTGCATTGTCAAGGAGATGGAACAAGTGTATGTTTTTAGTGTTTCTAGTCTCCATTATTCAGACAAGTGGAAAAAAAAAAATCTGAGTGACTCCTCTGATATTTTTATCAATGCAGAACTAGCACAGAGGCAGAATGAAAAGATAGTCTCTGACTGAAAGAGCTTTCAGCATAAAATGTGATTATAGACAGTATAGACTACTAAGAGCTTAATACTATAGCCTGTGACTCGTCACACGCTGTTTTGCCATTGTGTCCGAAATAGAGGAAAACACTGGTCACACGCCAAGGCTGAAAGGAGTGGTGATGACAACTTACAGATGGTGAAAGGCACTGCTGAATCCTAAGACCTTCCTGAAGTCCTGCAGAGGCGTTGCTTTCTGCCAGTGCAATGTCTGTTCTCACATCAAAACGAAACTCATGCTATGACTGGGGTGTGAAGGGTCTGGAATTCAAAATTCAGTAGGGAAACTCTTCTTGTTGCAACATGGTCCATTGGGTGGCTCTTGCACTCATGAGAAACATCCCTTTGATAGAGCCATCTTGGACAAAGAGATCTGTGAAGACACGTAAAGAAGCAAATATTTTGAAAGTCACAGCAGTTATTAATATGGTTGAATACAACCCCATCTTTTGCAAACTGTGGTAAGAATGAATCTGAATCATCAGGGAAAAGGTGTTATTTCATCAAGTCTTGCATCATCTTTTGTATGGGGTCAGCACTGGACACCCACCTCTGTAGTCCTCAGGTTGAGATGTGACTCAGAAAACTTGAAAGAAAGCAAAGATGGGGCTTTCCCTTCTCTAAGAAGTAGCAAAGTTTTCTGTCCCCCATGCTTTTTACATACAACCACAAGTGTAGCCCTTTGCTTTATGTAATAATGGGAGAAATAAGTGAACAAGAGATGGTTTAGTGGTAAGAGACTGGACTACATGTCTAGAAAACTGCTTTCTGCTCTGATGCCAGCATTGTGTAGGAGCAGGGACAAGTCACCTAGGGTTGGAGTCATTCGGCAGGATAAGTACCACAGCCTAGGTTGCACCCAAAGACTCTCTCCGTTGAAGCCTTCCTTAGAAATGCTGACATTTCTTCCAAAGATGCTCCCTTGGTGCTGCACAGTCTCGACAGGTCTGAGCACTTAACCCATGGCTAAGCTCTGCTGGCATTCATGGGTGGGCTGTTTCCAAACTCATCTCACCTGTGACCTGCTCGATCTGACAGGCCTTCCTACTACACCCCTCTCAGGCTGGGCTCCAGCCAAAACCTGGCTGCCAGGAAGGTGCTCATTTTGTAGCCAATAGCTCAGAGTCACCCACAATGAATCATTTCATTTGGGGTGGTCTGCTGGGAAATCAGAAAACATCAGGAAAATTAAGTGTTCCCCACAGAAATATGATGTTAGTAGAAAAATACCAACCAGCTCTCCTGATACATGGTGTCAGACACTTAGACCCCAATCTTTGTTATGACCTGTAGCACTTTCTGTGGTGAATAATTAAAAACACTGCTTGATGGAAGAAGAGTCAGTCTATTTTAAGGTGAAAACCACAGTTCCTGTGAGGAATAAAAAAGAGAGAAGAAAGCGTATGGACCAGTTTCTTTTCCTGTCTTTTAGTAGCAAACCTCCTGCTCTGAAATATGATTTCCTTCTTGGTGACTCGAGCATCACCTTAAAGCACAACAATAGGAGTATCTTCTGAAAAGTGCAGTATAATTTTCAAGCTAGGATACCAGTGTCAGACTCCCCTTCCAAAATCAAAGTCTACTCTGTCCTACTCTATCATTAATACTGAAGCTTTCACTATGGGATCAGTCTGTTTGTTAGTGACACTACTTGTTGTTACTAAACAAATTATAGATTCTGAGCTGAGAATAAAGAATTGTTTATAATTAGGGTTGCAAAACCTGTTCCTATATTCAGGAAGCATAAATGCAGTGTTTGTTTCATGGAAGAGGAAACAAATTTCCACTTCTTTGTCCAAATGGCATAGGGCTGTCAGTTCTAGGGATAATTAACCACAAATAATGAAAAGATCCTTCTAATTCTGAGATTACATTGTATTTCTTGCTTTTTTGTTGCTTTGTCCAGAATTCTTATGTATAAAAGAGTCTTCAGTTCATTGTCTTGGAGCTAGCACAAAACTAAATACCAATAAATTAGTTTAAAGACATGATTATGAAATAAAACTTAATTAATGGCCACATTCCAGCAAATCATATAGTTTCTTCCATGTAAATGTAGCTGGCCTTATAAAAGTCTCGGTCTGAGATATAACATTCCCCAGCACATTCTGGCTTAGACCAATTGATGTGTGCTCACTTTGGTGTTTACAGCTTGATTAACTGAGAGGAGCACGGTTCCCTCTCCTATCTTTACAATGTTCTTCCTCTAATGTTTGCTGGTTGACTTGTTATATTAAAATTTCATCATAATTAAGTGTCAGTTTAGAGTTCTCCTTAATCATGTCTTCAACAAACCTATGGATAAATTGCATATGTGCAAAATACCTCCACGAAGCCATTCAAGTAGCTCTGACATGAGCATGGTAGGACTCATACAGCTTCCGGACAAGTAGAACCACGTTTGCTCTACTCCTCATGGACAATCACACAACTGACTTGGGTTAGCTTGAAGAAGGCTGGTTTGAAATAACCTGACAAAGCACTACCTATGATTTGAGGCAAAGTCACAATCTCTACCTAGCTGGACCTGCCTGGCTCTGCCTTTGAGTAAAGGAATGACAATATGTTAAGTAATAAGAAAAAGAAGTCATGAGGAAAGATTTAAAGCTAACTTTTTCCACAGCCTCTGAAAGAAGTTATCGAAGTAAGTGCTAAATGTCAGCAAAGTGATGTTAGCACCACCACTAATACAGTTACCACTGAACTGTAAAACCTGAAAGCTTTCGGTTTCTGCAATGACTAGAACACACAGAGAAATAAATGGAAATACAAGGCAACGGGATTCATTTCAGACAGGGAGCTGGCTGTCTAGGCCCCATTTTCCAGTGAGGTAAAAGGTAACCCAGCCAGCCCCTTTCGCACCCTCCTTCGAGACAGAGATTTAGCACAAGATAGGGAGTCGGGAGTTCCTGAGGCCAGTCCCACATCCCTCTGCAGTCTTGCTGTGTGAGGGGACCTGGCACTAACCAGGAGCTCCAGCAGTTTGGCTGTCCAGCCATTAATTGCCTATTCCCATGCTGAGTGTTGGAGCTGTGAGGGTAAACCTGTTGAAGCTTAGACAGCACTTTGTGCAGCAAATAATTATCCCCGCTACCCAGCAGCTTTGTGAAAATGAAAATAACTGTGCCAACAGATAGCTGTTTTGTAACCACATCTTTTTTGCTGAGTTTGTATGCCTCAGTGCTCAGTTAGTTAATCACAAATCACCAGTAGACTGATTTTTTTATTAACATTAACAAAGTACTTAGTTTTGGCTTCCTGCCTTTCTGTAGACTAGGCTTTTCTGTCTGAAATGATGCCTTATGAAGCTCAACTCACTTGCTTCACAAGTCTCTTTTCTTTTGGTTTGTGTTTTAAATTCCCCATTGCTTGTGAGACTTACCAGTAAGCAGTCTATACCAAAAAAATTTGATGCTGATTTCTACTCAAACATAGGATCTAAATTTTAACCTGCCTGGAATTTAAACACAACCTCCTCTTCAAGCAGTCTTCAAGATTAAAACAGAGTGTTGACTTGATGCAGAGTTTTAAAATGCATGCACCTTTCCAATCACTTAATTCAGAGATGGCTTGATGTATTTTAAACTTTAGCAGAACATAAGAATTTTATGTTTACTGCTTGCCAAAATGTTGCACATACTCTCCTGATAGCAAGTGGAATGCTGCTCACCATTTGAAGTAATTTATTGTTATAAATCAAACCACTGACTCTCCATTTCTAAACAAAGAAGGAATCACCAAAATTCAGCCATTTCAAGTGGAACAGTTGGAACAGCAAAATAACTGGGAGCTTGTATACATAGCTGAGGAGTCAGAGGCTAGAGAAGGCAGGCGGATGAACAGATGAGACTGCAACCTCAAAGGCTAACAAGAGGTGGAAAGCCCAGAGGTCACCCCAGCAGTGGTTCAAAAGGGTAATTCTCTTAGGAAAATGGTCACGGTGGAAAGGACTAGTTAGAGGGTGCTGCTACCTGTATGGGTGTTTTAGATCACCTCAGGAGCATGCTGCTGAGGGTGGTCTCCCTGGCACCCCCACTTACCCTGCTTTTGTAGGGGTCAGAGTGAACAAACCAGAGAGGTTCTGCATGGCGCCTGCCTGGGAGGAGTGCTCTGGACATGCAGTTGCTGACGGCGCTCACTCCGCAGAACCAGGCTAGGGATAGTTTGAAGTAAAACCCAGTGACTGCATAGTCAGGGGCAGTCAGGTCCCTGGCATGGACTATTTAGTGCTATTGATCTGCTCTTGTTGGGCCTTTCTACTTGCATAGCCCACTGGTGCAATTTCAGCTGCATGGGCACTGAACTATAGTGAGAAAGAAGGCCATCGGATGGGCTGTGGAAAGGAAAGTTCGATCAAAATGAGTCCCTGTGCATGTGCTCAGTGCACAGAGGACCTGAGCGGTGCTGGAGCTGAACCCTGCCCCGTCTCCTATTTATAGCATACACCATCGGGTCTCTAACTTAATGCTGCATTTAGACCACTGCTAGGGAAAGCATTTATCCCCAAGCCTGATCTGAACATGTGTATTTTTATATATATATATATATATGTCCATTTGGTTTCCATGAAACTTGAAATACATGTTGCAATTCATAGCTCTCATTCCTCTTGACTTGAGGTCTGTGCTGGGAGTAAAAGACTCAGACCTGCAAAGCTGACAAAGCTACTCTTAAAATCTTGTTTGTGGCAAAGGCAAAGCACATCTTATGTAGCAATAAAGTAATACATTTATTGAAAACTTAAGAATATAATCATAACTAGTCCAGACCTAATAGTTACAGAAGAAGAAATAATAACGCTTTAATTCAAATTGATAGCCATATAATTCTTCATTTCTGCCCATTTTCCTGGTGTTATGCTCACCCCTCCATGGTTCCTCTGAGTAGTAAAGTTGGCAGTTCCATTGCTGTAGCAGTGGATTTAGAGAGATGTCAGCATGCAGAGTCCTTCTCCAGGAGAAATGTGATGTTCATGCTGATGGTTTGTTCTTCCTCACTCTAGGATCCACCTGGGGTCACTTTTGTGTTTGCTAACATGCTATTACACTTTTGTCTGTTGGTCTGCAGCTCCACGTTACATCTGAGTTTACTACATATAGGGCCTTTTATGTACGTTAGATATTACTTCTTTGCTACTCCTCAAATTGTATTTGTCCAGCTCCAGGTCTGGCATGTCTTTACCTGACCATTGGTGATTTGTTTACAGCCACAGGGTCTCCAGCACCAAGCCTGTGCCCCACCTCCTGTCAGCTCATGCCTCTACTCCTTTATGTTGCATCCTGTGTCTCCACTTCTCAAGGCCTCTGCTGTTGTATCAGGCTTGTTTCTTTACGGGACATCATCATTTTGGAGTCACAAATACCTCATTATGCATAGAATAACTGCTTGTTAGTGCTATCTATCTAAAACTGTGGTTTTACTCTACAAAGATAAACAAA
Source organism: Balaeniceps rex (assembly GCA_013401315.1). NCBI lineage: Eukaryota > Metazoa > Chordata > Aves > Pelecaniformes > Balaenicipitidae > Balaeniceps > Balaeniceps rex. The sequence goes on along the minus strand of VYZW01034669.1, from coordinate 21,339 downwards.
AGTAGAACAGATTAGCCGTAGACACCCAATCAATTAGAGAAACTGATGTCACAGTTAAACCAAGTAAAAGAAAGCTGCAGGCAGGCCAAGCTGCAGTTCAGCCTGAGCAAGACCGAGAAGCCTCAGTCCTGAGGCTTTGCAGAGTCAGTACAGAGCTTATGGCCTGCTGTTGGTGGTGGCAATACTGTATTACAGGACTACACGGTTACAGTTCAGGGAGAGTCAGGTTTGCTCAGGGCCTCTTAGAAGTGCTCAGCACTATCCAAGCTCAAAGCTGGGAAAGGAAAAATTCCCCGAAGGCGGTAGGTACACGGTCATCTTCTTTCTCTCATGCAGCAATGGGAAGAGGCAGGGTAAGTTATTCACTGACATGTCGACGTGGTGGTTGCTTTCTACACAGCGAAAATAAAGGGTTTCTGAAGCTTATTGGAACAGCCTGCTGAAACCAGGGGAAGAAGGGCTCCAGTAGCCTCTCTTTTGCTAAACCCTACTAGCTTTTGGTTTACAAGGATAACTGAGGGCTTGCGGGGGTTTGCTGAGCAGCCTCAGGCTCTTTAGAGCCAGCACACAGGCAAGATTGCTGATCTCAAATCTTTACTACCAAGTCTGTTCTCGATGTCATCAGCCACCTTCCAGCTATGTCTTTTATTTCCCTTTCCTACCACCAGGATCTGAGTACCACAGCTACCTACCCACAGACTTCTCTGAAATTCCCACATGCACCTCTGACATATAGAATTAGTTTGTTTTCTCCAGCTTGGGAAGCCCAGATATGGATGAACGTATGAAGATATATTGAAGTCCACATATTTAGCAAAGCATTTAAGCATGTATTTGTGTGGAATTAGTCTCAGTGGAGAAGGTCGCAAGCTTCTGTGGCTTGTTAAACAAGGCGATACATTAATGCACGTGAAGTACCTGCTCAAATTTGATGCGGAATCAGGTTCTTAACTGGTTGAAAATCTACAGCTCAGCCTTGAGCCTTTCTTTCTACAGGAGACTCCTTTGGCTGGAGTGAGATGCACCATTGTTCCCTGAGTGCAATTGTGCTTATTGAAGGCAAATAGTATAAAAATCACCAGTCGTGAGGGCACAGTTTGCTTCTGGTAAAACCAGTCACAGTTGTAAATGATCATTCATATTCAGAGAGTTACACTAAAATACAACAGAATTTGGTTCAAATTCAGCTTCTTTGGGGAAAGAATAAAGGAGGGAGAGGGCTGTGAGCTGAACCTACAGACTACAAGGGCCAGAGGAGGATTCCTGGGCAGGAAATACAGCTGAAGGGGCACTGCCGGAAGAGTGGCTAGCCTTCACACACTTCTCCAGTCCCAGAAATCAGGGATTCCCTTCAGAAAAAACTCTTGAAAATCTGCTTCTTAACTGTCAAGAAGGAATGGGCAGAGTCTAAAAGGGGGCTGCAGAATCAGTGGCTTCTGAGTACTTAAGTACTTCTGAGTGGCATTCAGGAGTCTAGATTGTTTGACATTTTTTATATTAAGGCATATTTTGATACAGCAAGTGTATTTGACAGAATTTAGATTAAGATGTAATTGACTTGAATGGTATTAAAATGTATTAGCATGGAAGATGGATTAAGTTTTGAACGGCAAAAGAGACTGTATTTTGTTAGGGCCATATATACCTATATGTGCAGTTATGAATACAGAAACCTTCACCCCTTAGTGTGGATGGTAGAAGAGGTAGCAGACGTCTGTCTTGCAAAGTTTATTTTTAACCTGGCAATGATGTTTTTCACTTCATGAATTATTGCACTGTGTGGGGTTTTCTTATGCTGTTAGAGCACTGTCCTGTTTCTTCCGAGATTAAATGTTGTATCAGGAGTGACTGAAAAAGTGTTGTGCACTTATGTAGCAAGTTATTAGAAGTCTGTTAACGTCTGTGCTCAGGCACAGCATAAGGGCAGTCAGGCCTTTACAGGGCTCTTTCTTCACACTCCTCTTTGGCAATTGCATGCTGAGAAAAGCAAAAAAACCTTCAAACACAAACCGATTTTAAGAATACTTTAAAAACTCCAGTGCAATCAAGTTAAGGAAAGCTTACGGAGTGTACACAACTATTACTTAGGGAAGAAAGCTCCTGAAGCCGTATTGCAGGAAACTAAACATGCAGGCTCAAAATGGAACTGAAAAGAACCCAAACCTGTGAAAACGCCCAGTCAAACCACCCAGACAACTTTATCTGGGCTCCCTCTGGTGCTGCCTTAGGTGAGAAAACAGAACTCCCAGGTGACTTTATCCAGCCATCACTAAAAAGCCTTCTTTCATTAGTTACAGTCTAGTGTCATTCCTGCAGCCTGGGGAAAGCATCGCCTGGGGAAAGGCATTGGGCTCTTTTAAGGTCTGCTGGTCTGTGCTTTTACTCTGAGTCTCCAACAACTGCTGCTGTTTCTAAATAGCCTTAGGTTCATGAAATGTAGCTGAAATGTTTATTTCATCAGGGTCTGCACAGGACACCTGAGGTTTCTTCCGATTGCCTTGGCATACAATATGCATATCGTAGTTATGTCCTGGGATATGACAAGTTGGAAGGAGCTGAAGTGCAGCTCCTGTCCAACACTTCTCTCTTTGGAGGTAGGCAACTATTATTGCAAACAGAGGGAAAAGTCATCTTTTCTCCCCAGAGCCCTTCCTCCCTGCTTTTCACAGACCACAGCCTTACTGGACTCTGCATCTTTTCAGTGAGCCAAAATCACTGCTTTCCTATTTAGCTTCAAGATGAGGGTCTCACTCGGCTGCCTCCTCTATGTCTTTCCTACTGCCAGCTTCCTCTCTCTCCAGTATGCCATTGGCTTAACCCTCTCTTAGTTTCTATTACCTTCCATAAAAGAAAAGGACCATGAGTTGCATTTGTCCCTCCCACATACTCATAGTGGCCAACGCGCGTTGAGATTACAACTCTGCATTGATTGTCCAGCTAAAGAGGACCCACCAGCCTTGAATTCCTTATGAATTACCTTTTGGAAAATGGTCCACAATTTAAAATGTCCTAAGGGGTTTCTGAATCCCAGGCTCTGAAAACCCACCATTGATCAGGACTGGAGAACCCCCAAAGCATAGCACCTGGGAGGTAAATAAAGCGTGGGAAGTTTATAATCAAAAAGCATAAAATTCTCTTTACTTTCCATACACTAAGGAGGAAAAAAGGGGGCGAAAATATGTTTCCTTCTACCTTGTTTTAAATGTCCCAGTGTGTGAACACATCAGTTACTCCAGGCACAAGTTAAAAGAGGGGTTGAAAATACAAAACCTATAATGGATGTCTAGACTCAGAATCACTCCCAACATCTTAATATTACTGCCCATGTATGGGAACAAGATGGGTATGTCCACATTAATTCAGCAGTACATTCCTCCACATTTTCTCTTATTTGTTTTACTCCACACAAATGAAGCTCTCTAGCCACTTTACAGACATATAATTAGACAGTTCCCTTCCCTTTAAAACATTTTACGTCGAGGTGTCTCAAAAGGCGTAGGACTGAGGCATAACTTTTACAGAAAGAAAAAAAAAGATTGACCACAAGGAGCAAATTAAAGTAATAGTTAAAAAATGAACTGCTAATTCAACCACATCTTCAATGGAAAATTCATATTACAATGAAAACACCAGCATATTTCTTTCTCCTTTGTGAGTTTAACTTGGAACGCCACCACGGCTTTAAAACTGGATGAAAAGCAAAGAGTTTTGGAGTGAGAATTTCTAGCATCTGTTTTGCTATGGCAGCACTACAAGGAAAAAAGGCCCTTGTGTTAAAAGATAGCTGAGGATGTTTGGCTCAGTTTTTTGACCTTGATGTTCATGTTGCCACTAAGAAAATCTGATCACTATACCCTAATTTATTTTTTCTTAGTGCAAACTATACTTTTACACTTTGTAATTATTTCTGGTATTATTTGAGAGACATTTCCAGGACTCCGGTATGACAGTCAGGTCTTGCTTTTTTTTGCAAAAGGTTACAGGATGTAGAGTTTGAAAGCTGTCAAATTAAATAAAAATTACACTACAGTTTAAACTGGCAATTGCATGCCCCAACTCCCTTGCCTGGTGCTAACATTCTGAGATAAAGGCCTGATTTAGCACCTTCTGCCACAGTGGTTCTCGCTCACCACTGAATTGAATGGCCATTCATTCGGTCCCTATGATAATGGGCAGATCCAGGCATGTCAGTGAATGAACCACTGAACAGGATTTGTCCCCATGCATTTATAAGAAGCTGGTTAGATCTGCAGTTAACCTCTGGACCTCTAATTGCTGAAGAAGAATGTAGGTACTGTGAGGGCAATTACTTAAGGGTAGGAATTCATCCTATGATTACTTAACAACTGACTCAGTGTACATTTTCAGGATTTTGCTCACCAGGAATGGTTAAAAAGTAGCCAGAATGCAGTTCATACATAATAGGAATCTTATTGATGTGTTAAACATTGTGGAAGATGATGTTCTTGAACCAAAGATTTAATACCACAGTGGTTCCTGCTGCATCACAGACAGCTTTTGTACTTGCATATTGCAGGTTGTCTGACAGATAAGCTCTGAATCTTGGCCCTCATGGTATCAGAAGTGATTTGGCACATGCTTTCAGTCATAAGTTTTACAATTGGCATAATGTCTTCCAAAAAATGAGCATAGTTTTTGCTCTTTTCAAAACATAATATAGTTTTATCTGTAAAAATGCTACAAGTTTTCAGTTGTCTGCTGAAGCCTCCTTTGATTCTTGAGTTTGCCTGCTAGGGTGTCACACTGGCACTGAGTTTTAGCTTTCACAAGAAGCAGAAGGAAGGGACTTTATAACAGCCACTGCAGTTAATGGATTTGTCAGGGTGTCTTTACTCTATAACTATAGTTTCATTAAATGCAGTTTTAGCTGAAAATAATCGCCTAGTGACAGTGACAAGGAGAATACAAACGAATACAAAGATTTATTTGATAAATGAGT